>APFE031482099.1:143290-169344 GCA_000404065.3 Pinus taeda
TATATATATCCATCCAATTTTAAGGTCACAACCAAGCCAGACACCGCATTGGTGTATGAGACCGTCTTATTTTTGGGACAAGGGACCCACCTCCGCGTAGTGATTTGACTACTAAGTCTACGAAGGCATACATACTCTACCATCCTCTGGTTTTGAACCTGTGATGTCTTAGGAAAAAACACATGATATTTTTTAAAAATTACACATTTTAAACTAAGTTATGCTACGTGAACACACACATACTTCTTAAGCTGTGTGAAAATTTGAAAGGACAAGCATTTCATTTAATGGAAAATTGATATATTATACGACACTAAATATTTTTGGAAAACATATCATTAGGACAACAACATAATTCTCCACAATTTTTCATTTTACTCTGAATCAAAGAGATAGTGCTCATATGAATTTTGAGGGCTTCAATTCGCTAAAAGAGGAAAAACTTGAATTTTCATCGCCACATTTGGCCCAAAAGTGTAACCCATATTCATGATTTCACCCATTCATTTTTAATTATATCTTATTCCTTAGTAGAATAACCAGGGAAAATTTTAAGAACCACCCTAAATTTATATGTATAATAAATGGGCTAATCCCCATGATACATAGGAAAAATGGGAGGTGATTTTATCAATAATACAATATATATATTATATATATATATATATATTTTTTTGGCGAATCTCTCACCAGATTATATTATCTTGTACAATGATGGAGAATCTTTCACTGGATTATAAAATCTTGTAAGATCTTGGCAAATCTTTTATTGAATAATAAAACATTGTGAAGTCTTGGTGAATGTTTTGTTAAAGTATGAAGCCATGTATGATAATAAGAAAACATATTCATTAAACTGTAATATACTAACATAAATGTTTGGAAAAAAGAAACATATTTTTCTCTTCCTACAAACAGTGTTCCAAGTTTCAGTGGCCGTGTTTGTCAAGGTTCTTACAATACACTCTTTCATATGCTTCTATTAGTTTTGATAATATTCCACAACAAAGTTCTTGTAGGTGTTGATATTGACAACATACATGTTTGGAAAAAGGAAACATAATTTTCTCTTCCTACAAACAATGTTCCAAGTTTCAGTGGCCGTGTTTGTCAAGGTTCTTACAATACACTCTTTCATATGCTTCTATTAGTTTTGATAATATTCCACAACAAAGTTCTTGTAGGTGTTGATATTGACAATGAGTTCTGTCAAGTTAGGAGAGATTAATCTTTTCTCTACAACTTTTGTCAAGCTACCACTTTTTTCAAGTTATCAAATTTCTTTCTTATTCCATAGACTCCAACTGCGAGATATAAAAAAAGAACACAGATCAAGTTTGTTTACCCTAACACGCCAACAAGTAGCAAGCCCCAACTATATTATATAAGAAAGTATTAGGTATCCCAAAGGCTTGAAGGGGATCTAATTAAAAGAAGTGACTATTGTGAGAATCCTTCCAATCAATATATGAATATATAAATGTAGATTTATTATTATTTTGATTGGAAATCTTCAATTAAATAATAAAATTTAATTACGTCTCTACCAATCTAAATTTCTTATTAGCATAATTCACTACCCTCATAGGTCTCACATTTTTTAATAGCGTTGTAACATGTAGATTAATTTCCTTTTTGGTGAACAATCTCTACCTTTTAGGAAAATATGGTGCAGTGGCTCCAACCCCTACAGATAATTAGGACAAACTAAGAATAGCACATAAGATGAAAGGTTGTACAAACCAGCTTATTTTTCAAACAACTAATCCAACATCAGTACCTAAATTTTTTCACGAAGATATGTGAGAAATCTTCTGCAAGGGTGATGCGGAAAGAGTGATAAGGTTTCATTGTTTTGAATTTTTTTGTTAAATTAGAAAAAGTTAAAAACCAATATTAATGGAGATATTGGTATTTTTTACTAAATTTTGTGAAGTGACTAAATGTAGCTTTAACCATTCATCTTAAGATGCTTTTACAATATAATTTCCCAAGTCTATTTGGTATCTTCATTATCATAAAAACCAACCTATATCCATCTTAACTCCACATCTACCACTCTTAGGGGGATGAAATCTATTTATCCCTCTGAGCACTTGGTAGACCCAGAATTAAAATGGATCTAAATTGCTTATCTAGTGTATTTATATAATAATAGATTTAAAAATATTTTTTCAACATAATTTAAAAATCACTGAAGCTTTAATTATATTTATATATATTATTATTTATAATGATATGTTTGATTGTGGTTAACGTCCGCACTGAGATCAAACTTTGGTCTATTTGGACCTAAAGAAACGAATTATTTAGTTTGATTTAAGATTTTATTCCTATGCTCAAAAAGCTTGGAGAGAAGCCTTCAGAACTCACTATAATTTTGACATCGTAAAAGGCTAGGAAGGTCAGTATTGCAACAAAGGTTATGAAACTGAGATCTAATGTGGTGGTATGCGGGCCACTCTAAGAGGAAGTGATTTTCATCCTCTATGTTCTTATTCTCACAGAGATGGTAGATCCTTTCCATCCATGGTGTTTTAGGGACTGCCCAATAACCTATTTCACTATGGAGCTCATGAGAGTTCGTTCTAATCTTGGCTATATTAATTTTCTTCTTTGAGCTAGTTAAAACAGAGAGATACTTTTGATCTTCTAGGGTGGGCTTGATGACCTCCGTATAATATCTTAATTTTCTTTTAGCTGCTAAATCTTTCTCACACCACATTTTTTCTTTGAAATTAGAAGTAACAATATTTTTAATGTTATTAATGTTTTGAATGCAACATTCTCATCGATCTCCCATTGGTTTAACCAGGCCCTCGTGTCTTTATTCCAACCTTGTTTGAGCCTTAGGTGGTTTTTGCTGGAATTTAAAGCTAGCTTAGGAAGTCTATGGTCTCCTACGTTATTGAGTTTGTGTTTGTACAACATAGGCCTAGTCATAGTTAGGCTCTCGATAGGGGAAAGACTCGCTTCTATAAGGAGAATAGGATAGGGTGTATTGCTTTCAATTTTGAGGTTATACGTTATAAAACATTTCTGGATTTTCTCAATCTTTCTCCAGGATTCTCTAGAGATGCTACAACCCCAAACCTCACATCCATATAAGATAACAGGAGTGACTAAAGTTTCAAAGTGAAACTTCTTTCTATCCCAAATTACGAGGTTGTTCGTTTTACAATTATTTTCAAGACCAAAATAAGCTTTCCACCCCCCATTAATCCTTTTCTCAATGCTATAGTTCCATTTGAGCTTGTGATGAATATCAATTCCTAGATACTTGTAAGAAGACACTTCCTCCAAGTTACTATTGTCATACATAAAATTAGCATAAGTGTCCTTCTTGGATTTGATAATCATAACTTTTGTTTTGTTAGTGTTAACAATCATACCCATGGTAGAGCAGAAATATTTAAGAAGTCTAAGTTGCTTATCAAGATTAGATGGGCACCTTGCGAGAAGAACAATATCGTCAACATAGAGAAGAAGGACGGTGACTATCCCGGCTAAGATTGTGTCAGCACAACCGGATTCCTTTAAACAACCTTCTAGCTTGTCAATGTAAATGCCAAATAGGGTAGGGAGAGGGGGCAACCTTGTTTAACTCCGATATTACACTTAATATCTTTCGACCACCCCTCATTGCTCTTTAGCTTGGCAATTACATTCTCGTATAACCTTATAGCAACATCTCTCAAATCGAAAGGAACCTTTAGCTTTTCTAATCTATTCCATAGGTTGTTTCTAGAAACCGTATCAAAAGCCTTTCTAAAGTCCACAAAGAAACAAAAGAGATTGGATTTATCATTGCGACATTCCTCCACAATGATCCTAAGCATAACGGGGTGGTCCATTGTTGAGTGCTACCTTCTAAAACCCGCTTGACCTTTAGCCCGATTACCTTCACTATCAAGCCATATGCTCAACGTTTTTTCCAAAATAATACCATATAACTTGGCTAAGAGAGGGCTGATCATAATTGTCTGATAATTAGAGGGGTTATTTGTATCCCCACTTTTAAAAATAGGGATAATGAGGCTCTGATTCCATGGTTTAAGGAACCCTTGCTTGACCGCTTGATTGAAAAGCTTGTGGATGTGGGGGACGAGGACAAGACCTCTAATTTTAAAGATTTCTGCCTGGTAACCTTCAATGTCCTTAGCTTTCCCATTTGCCGGGCGTTTAACCCAAAAATCAATGTCTTCTAATGATAAAAATTCTTTTGTTGTGAGCAGTGTTTCAAAGTTATCCATGAAATTTGGAGATTCATAAAGCTTTTTAAGATAGAAATTTCAGTCGTGTAAAGCAATTTTATTATTATCTTTAGTTTTCCTAGTTAGAATTTGCCTCCAAAATTTCTTAAGAGCTACCTTAGCGAGGTGTAAGAGATTCTCTTGTCTTTTATGAATATACTACCTTTTTTTCCTTTTAGTTAGGGCTTTGTATATTTGTATCTTGCCAATTTTAAGAGATTCATCAACAACTTCCTTAATTTCTCTCCTCGCACTTTTACAATCTTTGTCATACCATGGGTTGGTTTTGCTATTTCTTTTATTACTTGAAACTTCAATTGAGAACTTGTTAATAGAATATGAGAGGGTTGTAGTAAAATTATGATAGAGGTCTTCTATGTTGTCTATACTAGAAAAAGGAAGCAAATTAATTTTTAATTCATTTAGAAAGAGATCATTTTTATTTCTATCAAAGATTAAGTTCTTTTGGCCATAAGGATTATCTTCTATGGGATCTCTATGCATGACAAAATTGAGAGTTATAAGTAAAGGCCTATGTTCAGAGTCAGGTTCATGGTCGTTTAAGATGTCAAAACTTATTATTTCGTTGTATAAAGGGATATTGGAAATAACATAGTCTACCATGCTGCTACCAAGCCCATGGATGCAGGTCATCTGGCTAGAATTGGGCCACCTCTTTAGATCGTTGCAAATTATGAGATCTTGAGCACTACAAAGCTTGACTAGCTCCTACCTAAACAAATTCTCCCCGAGGTCTTCTGAGCTCCTTTTAAACCGGCTAGCGAGAGTAGGGTCTTCATCTAACTAAAGAGGATTAGGGTTGGAATGATTGCTTATAAGATAGCTTGGTTGCTTGAAGTTCGAGCATTAAAGTCGCCTATTAAAAGGATATTACCTTCATTCCTTATGCTATAAATATCATTCTCTAAACCATTGTAAGGATTATTTTTATCTAGATTCTTTTTCTTATAGAAGTTAGAATTGATGGGGGGAAATAACAGATTGCTATGTAGGTATTTCTATCATTAATGTCAGTAATCTCTATCCAATTATATTGGTTGTAAGGGTCGTTTTTATAAATCCTAGCATGGGGGGAGATGTTCTTCTTAATGTAACAAGCTATATCCCCAATGCCTTTATGGGAGGATCGCTTGTTCCAGGTAGACCATAGTGCAAAGCCATCTATTTTAGGGACCTTAGATTCTTCGTACTCCCAAGTTTCAACAAGCAATATAATATCAACATCATTCAAGATCCAACTTAGCTTGGGGCCTTTGTTCCATGGAAAGCCCTGATAGTTCCAAGAAGGAATTTGAATCGTGTTGAATTGCTATTTATTACTATCTTTTTGGTTTCTATCTCGAATAATGACTTTTCTATTTCTGATTATTGCCCATTTTCCTTCCTTCCTGGCTTCTTTTACCTTTTGAACCTCATTTCTTAATTCTGCTTGATCTTCTGGAATGAGATCTTCATTTATAAATATTATCGTTCCTTTTAGACTCGAGGTTTTATTAAGTATGTCATACTTATGGTTAGTAGAGCTCACCTTTATTCGGATCACCCTTCCTTTATTCTGAGTTAATTGCCCCAACCTTGTTGCTTCTGTGAGACACATTGTTTCAATTTGTAATCTAATATGTAATTCTATCTGGGATATGGCTAAAGTATCCTTGTCTACCTCCTCTTTCAAACCGAAGATTATAAGGTTCAAGGCCCTTTTGTTATGCTCATGGTCTAATTCTATCAATTTTTTCATTTGATCTTTAATTGGTTTGATATCTAATTAACTTGCCACACTATTTCGGGTGAGGCCGCTATTAAATTTTTCTTCTAGTTCTTTAATAATGTCTTTCATTTTAAGATTCTCTAAAGTATCAACATCTCCTCATTGGGATGTTTGGTTCGTATCTTGGTTTTGTTTTTCTATAACCTGCAACCTAGTCTCCATTGCCTCCATTTTATTCTCCAATAGTTCTATTTTATTTTCTATTTGTTTTGGAGCTTGTCTTCAAAAGATGTGAATTTATTTTCGAGCATGGCTTCTAACTCTATTTGTAGCTTGACTTCTCTTTCTTCTCTACATTTCTATAAACACTCTATATACTCATAAAGGCATGTAGAGTAACTGTGCTAGGTCTACCTTTGGTAGTCTTTGGTAGTCGTGGTGAATTATTCATACTTGAAAATATATGAGCATATATGTATTAGAAAAAGATAAGGAATGTGTGTAGCTGATATCAACAAACCAGACCGCAGACCGCACCTGCCCTAGATTGGATCGAACCGCATCCCACAGACCAGATTGGATTGAACCGCAGCCCACAGACCGGATTGGATCTTATTGTATCTTGAATTTCTATAAATTGACCATAAATCGCAGACCTGAAACCATAGAGATCTCACAAAGTTTAAATTCAAGGCCGTAGAGATATCACTGCAGAGTTAAACCCTTGTGGATGCATAGACAAGCCACTGACTGAGTTTAGTTATGAGCGTCAAAGTGTTTATAAACAAGCCACAGATCTCGCCGAGGCTGAGTTGAGAGATAAAAGAGATCACAATATCTGTAGACGGATTGTCTTATATATGCCAGAGTTGTTTATATGTGAGATCAAATAGTAATAACGTGTTTTGTTAAGACATTAGGTTAGACAAAAATCCAAGGTATTAGGGTTAGACCTAATGAAATTGAGAGTCATTTTGATGACCTAACATCAATTATCTTAACTTTCATAAACTAGTAAAAAATAAAACCAACATAGATTTATCTTAAATACGGATCTAACATGAGCTTAGAGGGATCCAATTTGTTCACTTGTAAATTTTTTTTTTAATGAGTAGACATTCTTTAATTGTTTCGTATAGTTATTTAATTTTTAGATAAAAAAAAAAAAATTGGCCTACATTAGCAAAATTCCAGCTTTATCTCGGCTAAATAAAATATTATGATGTAAATTAAATATATATAACTAGATTTAAATATTATAAATCTTAATTGAGCCGAGAGACTCATTTTACAACCCAATATAAGGGGATGTGTAAGTTTGTCTATCCACCCATGCCCCTTTAAAATAAAAATAAAAATAAAATAATGTTTTAAATAGACAAATAATTTAATGTTCATATTTTCCAGAGAAATCACATGGAGAACAAAGGGTCGACCCTTTGCGAACCTAGATCTAGGTTCATCATCTAGATCCTGATGATGAACCTAGATCTAGGTTTGAAACGTGTCGACACTTTGTTCTCTATGTGATTTCTCCGGAAAATATAAACAATATATCATGAATCAAAGAAGCATAAAATCTAAGACAAATAATTTATTTGAAGATCTATATTAGCTAATTTAGATTGGTAACAACTTCATATATATCTATAAAGAGAATTAAGTTTTCTTTATTATTAACATTTTTATTTAATCTTATATATTTTTTATTTAACATTTAAAAATACAATTTAAACAATAAAAAATAACACATTATATTTTGCACTAAAAAAATTACACGTGAAAAAATTTGATCTCTCCACTCATGTTAAATCCATAGTTAAAACAAATTTGTAGATCTCGCTCCCTACCTTGCCAAAAATATATTATTTACCTCAAAAATACTTTACTTTATATTACGAAACAAGATTCAATAAACGTTGAATCAAATATCTCGCATGTTTTATTTAATTAACCTAATACTCTCTAACTCCATTTATATGACGAAACAAGATTCAAGAAACGTTGAATGAAATTTCTCCCATGTTTTATTTAATTAACCAACCACTCTCTCACTCCCAAATTGAATGGATAGGGGCGCTAACCAGTATGCTTGCGTTGCCTACGTTCATTTGACTTCTTTAATTTGCTTGCTTCGCTGGTTGGCCGGCCGGCCCATTTGGTGCACCAGATACAGTTGACTGTACAGTGAATTTGCAATTGATGCATGTAATTGGCGCTGTGGTTATGATTACATTCACCCGTAAGATAAACAATGAATATTATCATACCATATGAAAATGCAGTTGTCTATAATGAGACTTTTTGAAAGTTTTTTCTGTGAGTTTTTCTGGTCAAAATCCGGTAGCAATTTATTGGAATCTCAAGTTTGATAGCTAGTTTCTGCATAATCAAAGGGTCCCAGGGGTTTTTCAGGGTGCTGAATCCAAATATGCAGTTAAAAAACCATTTTAACTGCTAAAAATCAAAATTTAACCTCATTTCTTCCGCCGGATTCCGTCACCGAAATCTCCAAAAAGTCGCATTATAGACAACTCCTATGAAAATTTTAAACAACAAATTCTAATAGTGGTTTTTAAGGTTTTAAATTATAATAACGATTTTAAATTATAATATAAAGTATTATGTATAGTGGATTGCTTATGATACATGTTACTCATTTATATTATATCACATATATATATTGATATATTTATTTTTATGTATTTTAATATATTTTTTAAATATAAGTAATATGAATAATTTTATACACATAATTATTATGTGATAGAGATGGTTGGTAAAATATTTTTAATTTAAAGTTTTGTTAATTTTAATAATTGGTTTTGAAATGCAAATGGTTGAAATAATGTTATAAATCTTATTCTCACTCTAATTTTGCTTATGAACCATTTTTACTAATGATTGATATTATATATTAAATTTCGATTTCACATTAATACTCCTTAATGGTAATGCATGCTAAGACATGGTTTGTTGGGATAAATCTTCTTAAGAAACAGAATTTGTGCAATTCCTTAAGGCTACTTTCAACTCAATAATTACATTAAAAAATAGCTCAAAGATAACCACACAAAAATTTTACATTTCAATAAATAATTTATAATATGCATTAATGTATCACACATTTTTCTCTCTCTATTTCACACAAACTTACATAACATAAATTACATGAGAGGGGAAGGAAAAGCTCAACAAAAGACACATATATCCCACAATTAATATATAACTTAGTTAAAACCCTAGCCGCTGCGCTGTGACCTCTGCAGCAAATGATCAGACCTGCGCCCCTGCAACCTTCGAATCGCCTATCTGCACAGTGCCTCTCGCCGTCCAGTCCACGGGCGTCTGGTTTTTAGTTCATTATGACCCGCCCGGCGGGAGGGGTGGGGCCAGTCCCCCCCCCTTCCTTCATCATCACGATCAACAGACTTCTCAGCCTTCTCAGTACCTCTGTTTTCAACTGGCAACACCTCTGGCCGTGATCAGAGCCCAGCACAGAATGATGCAACAGTGGAGATTCCAGACACGCGGGAAAAGAAGATACTGAGACGGAGGCGTCATAGCCAAAGGCGACCTCGACTACCTGTATTCCAAAGGCTACAGAACGAATCAAAGTTGAGCTGCCCAGTCATCGAATCAATGGAGAAATACAACACCTGAAGGACCACGCTCTGATTGGAAAATTTCTGGGCTTCTGGCCTACTGAAAAATCCCTACACGGGTGGATCGCCTCAAAATGGAAGCCTAAAGGACAGGTCTCCCTGCTATTAGGCCCCAAAGGCTTCTTTACAGCAATATTTTACTGCTTGGAGGATAAGACCAGAATATTTGAAGGCGGCCCGTACTTCTTCAACTCCTCGGGTCTTTTCATTCGAGACTGGAAGCCCAGATTCAATCCAGATACTGAGGATCTTAGTCATGCGCCAGTATGGATCCGTATGTATTCCCTGCCTTCAGAATACTGGAGAGAAGAAACATTAAAGGACATTGGAGATAGCATTGGCACCTTCATCAAAGTGGCAGAGGAAACCAAGAATAGAAGATTCACCTCCTACGCCAGGATCTGCGTCTAGATGCAACTGAAAAAAACCCTTGCAGACTCGGTAAGTCTCTTTCGTGATGATTTTGAGTGGAATCAACCATTAGACTATGAACACATCCCTTTTAGATGCCGCAAATGCCATGAACATGGTCATCTCTTTAGGGAGTGCCCCTTGAACATTAAGATCAAACCCGATGCCAATGAAGCTCATAAAGACTCAGAAGGCTTCACAAAAGTGCCCACTCGCCAAAGGCATGCCAAAAAGCATTCGGTAGCTCCCTCCAGCTCCAAGATGACTGAATCCCAAAACCGCTTTCAAATCCTCACCCCTCAAGACCCCTTAGATAAGCCTTCGAATGACTCTCAAGCCTCCCCAGCTCACCCCTCAGCATCCCAGCATCTCAAATCTCCTATGGATCCTTCTTCCTCCTTGCCCACAGGACTCCCTGCCTCTTCAGAATCGAAAATCCCGGCTTCAGAAGTGGACCTGCAACCCTCTGCAATGGAGCTTGATGCAGCCTTAGCTTTGAGCCTGCAAGATGGTAGCACAGAGGATCCCCAGAACCTCCCTATAATAATGGAGGAAGATCCAGAGACCGTGAGTCTAGATGGCCTGGATATTCTCAAACTTGAAACAACATGCAAGCAGAAAGAATACAACACCATACCTCCCTGGGAAATAGATCGGCTAGAAGGGGTTCTCATCAAAGCGCAACACAGTAAATGTTCGGGCATACAAGCAGACAGTCCATGGGATGGAAAGAAAATCCTCAAAGAAACAAAGAAAAGAGGACGCAAAACTGATCTGCAAAGAACTATCATCCTAGGCGAAATCTTAATGGAATCAGGGAGATTCCCAAAGCTGACGAAGTTCTACAAGCCCCAATCCCATTGTTCCTCATGAAGCTCATCTCATGGAACATGAGAGGGCTCAATAGCCCCTCAAAACACAGAATGCTAAAAAAATGATTCAGTCAGAGAAACCAGCCTTTGTTTTTCTATAGGAAACAAAAAGTACAAATGTCTCCCTTGAAAGGATCCTCAACAAAGCTTGGCACGGCAGTAGATCCGTTTCAGTGGACGCGGTAGGAGCCTCAGGGGGACTTGCAATAGTCTGGAATCCGCAGATCCTTACACTACAAGATTTTCACGCCACTCATAATTTCATCCAAGCTACATTTCATCTCCTAGGGACGGAGTTGCATGGTTTACTCACCAACACCTATTTTCCGCAAGACTTACATAAAAAATTAGAGGTGTTGGAGGCACTAACAACGCTCAATGCAACCAGACAGTACCCTCTATGGATAAGCGGGGGAGATTTCAACATCATCACAAATTTAAAGGAAAAACAGGGAGGGCGCTTGAGGTTAGAGGAGGATAGCACAGGACTCAAAGAGTTCATTCAAAGTAATCAGCTAATAGATATGCAAACCTCAAACGGCACGTTCACCTGGACAAACAAACGTAAAGGAATTCATCATATCGCGTCCAGGCTGGATCGATTTCTCATTTCAGATAATGCCGTACATATGGGAGGAGATTTTCATGCCTCCATACTCCCACAAGGAGGCTCTGATCATTGGCCCATCATGCTCCAATGGACGCGTCCAGGTAAACAATGCAATCGCCCATTCCGCTTCGAGTCCTTCTAGTTCACTCACCCAACATTCAAAGGAATGGGCAAGCAGCGTGGAATTCCTTCATCCCCCCAGCAGGCGCAAAAATGTTCCAATTTCAACAGAAGTTCAGACACCTCAAGCAGGTGATTAAGGCCTGGAACAAATCACAATTTGGTGATATCTTGGAAACACGGAAAAGATTGGAGCAGAATATGTGTTCTCTTCAGCAAACCATCATATTGGAGGGAAGAACAGAAGAATTAGCAGACAAGGAGCACTCCCTCTGGAAAAAATTATAAGCTCGAAGGTTACAGGAGGAGATCCTCTTGTGTCAAAAATCCAGAATCAGGTGGCTAAAGGAAGGGGAAAAGAATACAAAATTCTTTCATCGATCCACTATTCAACGACGTATGCATAACAACATTGCCTTCATCAATAACAGTCAAGGGGAAAGAATAGAAAAGCATGAAGATATTGAAAAGGAATTCAAAGAATACTTCCAGGAAGCACTCAAAGAACAAACAGGTAGCAGAGCATCGACCATAAGATCGGTCACACAACATATCCCCAAGATAATCACGAAAGATCAGAATCAAAATATCCTAAAACAAGTCTCCTTACAGGAAGTAGAAGAAGCAATGGCCCAACTCAAAGATGGTAAGGCTCCTTGATCTGATGGTTTCAAGTGCTCGAATTAGTGGAAGAATCTCGTTCTATGCACTGGCTCCTTCCCTCTCTTAATTCCACCTTCATTGCTCTGGTCCCCAAATGTGAAGAAGCAAATACACCAAACAAATTCAGGCCGATTTCCCTTTGTAATGTCATCTATAAGCTCATCTCCAAAGTGGTGGCTAATAGGATCAAACCTCTTCTTCCTCTTCTCATCCTTCCGGAGCAAACGGGCTATGTCGAGGGGCGTTAGATTATGGATGGCATCATCCTTTCTAACGAAGTGATACACTCTTTAAAAATACTCAAAAAACCAAGAATGATCATGAAGCTTGATCTCTCCAAAGCCTTCGACAAGCTCAGTTGGGAATATATCCATCAAATGTTGTTAGCCTTCGGATTCAATACTACTTGGACCTGCTGGATCTTGAACCTCATTACCTCTCCCTGCTTCTCGGTTCTCCTCAATGGCTCTCCGTCTACGCCCTTCCGTCCGTTGAGAGGAATTTGTCAAGGGGATCCCCTCTCCCCATTCATTTTTGTTCTTATGGCGGAAGGACTCAGTCGCCTTCTCCACCACGCTGTCT
Organism: Pinus taeda; assembly: GCA_000404065.3. Classification (NCBI taxonomy): domain Eukaryota; kingdom Viridiplantae; phylum Streptophyta; class Pinopsida; order Pinales; family Pinaceae; genus Pinus; species Pinus taeda. The sequence goes on from APFE031482099.1 coordinate 156,196, forward strand.
CCTCTCAGGCAATCAAAGGCATAGCGATTCATGGTCTTCATCCCTTATCTCATCAACAATTCGTGGATGACACGATTCTCTTTGGTCATCCTTCTTCTCAAGAAGCCAAAGCCTTTAAAGCCCTGCTCTCTCTCTTCTCTGAAGCCTCTAGAACTTCGATCAATGCTAACAAATCCTAGCTATTTTTCTTCAACACCCCGGTTTCCACTCAACGAAACATTGCTCGTATTCTCGGCTTCTCTATTGCGGTGTTGCCATCCAAATACTTGGGCGCTCCTCTCATGGCTTCTGCCCTGAAGCATGCTTCCTGGCGTACGTTGTTAGATACACTGGAGGCTAGACTCTCCTCTTGGACCTATAGATCGCTCAACATCGCCAGCCAGCTCCTTTTGATCAAATCAGTCCTCCAAGCAATGCCTTTGTATCTCTTCTCCATATTAGCAACTCGAAAATGGGTGCTCAAAGCCATTCATAACCTTCAAAGGAGCTTTCTCTGGGGATCCACAGGACTCAACCGGAAATGGGCTCTCGTCAAGTGGATAGAGGTTTGCCAAATGAAATCCAATGGCGGACTAGGATTACGGGATCCCTTACAAAGCAATTGCACAATGGGAGAAAAAATATGGTGGAAATAGCTAGTGAAGCCGCACATCCCTTGGGCAAAGCTCTGGCAAGCCAAGTATGCGCCCGGAAGCCAATGGGACAAGCTCATCAGAATTAGTCCGAGCACCTCAGGATCCATGATATGGAACTCGACAAAAATTCACTGTGCATTCATCCAAGAGTACAACTTTTGGGAGATTCACTCGGGGAACTCAGCGAGGTTCTGGGAGGACTCGTGGCGGCAGCTGCCAAAACTGGCCTTGATCTTTCACAAACCTCTCTGGCAGAACCATATGCAGCATTCCAATCTCACTAAGGTCTCCCAGTATTTGCAGCAACAAGCGCTTCAATATTTCCATCAATGGAAACCCGCAAGCTCCTGGCAAACAAATTGGCATGGAGAGACTTATGAAGACATAGATCAAGAGCTCAATCAAAGACAAATCAAGCTTTTGAATCAACAGGACAAACTAAGGTGGGGCCATACTTCTAAAGGAATCTTCACCACCAAGGAAGCCTACACAATTCGATATGATCATAGCCATACAGAAAAGGAACAACTATGGAATCACATATGGCAGTCAAGATTATGGCCCAAGGTATCTACCTTCCTATGGCTCTTAAGCAAGAAACGCATATTAACTTGGGATAATCTACAAAGAAGAGGCTTCATAGGTCCCTCAAGATGCCCCAACTGCACCGCCCACTCGGAAACCATCATGCATCTCATGGAATCCTGCCCCCTCACTGCTCAGCTCTGGGGGAAAGTGAACCACTGCAACAACAGAACAAGGATCCGTCAGGAAGACATAGCTACCACTCTCAGAACATGGCCCAAGCACCCTTATCAAAGCCCCATTTTGAATTCTTTATGGAATCTCATTCCAGGGTTTCTCTATTGGATCTTATGGAAGGAACGGAACAACAGGGTCTTCAACAATAGTAGAAGATCCATAGAAATCCTCTGGCTCCTCTTAAAGCATAACCTCCAAGAAACGTTGGGGCTCCGATCTTGGCTAGAAACTAACTAGCCAACTTCCCACCAAGAACATATCATCTGGAATTCCTGGAATCTAAACATACCCTGTTCTCTGTAAGATAATTCTAGAACTACTCCCAAGTCCACCTCCCCCTCACAATGGTTCCCCCCAGCAAGCTCAACTTTCAAATTTAATTTTGATGGGGCAGCTAAAGGAAATATGGCCTGGCAGGATATGGAGGAGTAATCAGAAATGACAAAGGATCGGTTGAGAACATTTACTATGGTTCGCTAGGCAAAAACACCAACAATGCTGCTGAATTGGAAGGTTTATGGAAAGGAATTTGCTTGGCTGATCAACATAATTTCTATCCGTTGGAGGTGGAGGGAGATTCCCTAATCCTTATCAATGTGGCCACTAGAATTCAAGCCGGAACCTCAGCGACCAAAATAGCTTCCAGCTGGAGGCTACTCAGCAGGCTAGAAACATTGGAGGAGAGGCTTCAACGCCCTAATAATATCCTTTTCAAGCATGTTAGGCGAACGGCCAACCAGGTAGCAGATAGATTGGCCAACCAAGGGGTAGACATACAACGTCCTCACTACTCAGGCACTCTCCATGATGCAGGGGATACACAACTTCAGCAGGATTGCCACTCCCTAGTGCTTCGGGATCTGCATCTCCCGGCTGCGGGTGATAGTTAAGTGGGAAGGTACAGAGGCGGGCTTCCCACTGGGCAAGTGGCAGCCCAGTCCCGCCATCTGTCCAATGCAGTTAAGGCGAGCAATAATATCAAGGTGAGCATGGAGTAATATCAAGGTTCACATGAAGGCGAGCAGTAATATCAACGTTAAGCCAGCCGCCCATAGCAGCTGCCCTCGCTCGAATCCACTTCCTTCGGCATTCGGGTTGTAGGTGAATTGCGTTGGTTCGCACATGGACGAAGGAGGCGCCACGAAGTATATTTACTGCGAGCTGGTGCTGGTAATTCACTTTCTCCATCACGATTTGTATGTTGTTTGGCTCTGGGGATTTCGTTGGTGTGGCTTACTGTTGGTTCCTGGGTTCTGGAGGAGATCTTGGAGGTTAAAACCTCGGCCCTCATCTCTGAAGGCCTTGGTCTCGTCCTTTGAGTGTCCGGTCCACAGTGTATGTCAATTTCGTGCTCCTAAGCTCTGGTTTGGTTGGTTCTGGGTGTTTTTTCTGGTCAATTTCATGTTTGTGGAGCCCCTGAGTGTTTTAGCTGTTGGGTTTCTCCCGCTCTTAGTGCCTCTACTAGTTTCCACGCCTTTGGGCCTCAATTCTTGGTTCCCCGTGCCGTCTCTGTGTAGCCACAGTTCTCTGTGTCATTTCCGCTCCAGTTTCTCTATCCTCGTCATTGTAGTATGCCGCGAGAACGGCTTCGCCTCTGTAGCCGCAGAGGCGGGTCTCGGGGAGGCGCAAGAGGCAGAGCCAATCCTCAGCGCTCCTCGTACTCCACGAATTCGTCATCAGATGGCATTGATTCACGGGGCGCAAGGCGAGGCCGTGGGAGAGGCAGGGGGCGTGCGCGTGTTGATGTCTGTGAGCATAGCTCGGATCCCTCAACCCGGTTCTGCTTCCCTTGTTTATTGGACAATGCAACATACTATGTCTCAGTGCGAATTGAGAAATGCGACCATGCAGTTCCACCAGCAGTCCCTGTGGAACAAAGGCCTTCATCTCTAATCCTGTGTCAAAGAGCTTAGCCTGCGGAAACCTCGGGTGCGGTGGCAGTGGCGGGACCAAGTGAGCCGGCGAAAGATGATGCGCCTTACACGGATTCAAGTGCGTCGGATCAATATGGTTGCAGGATTGTGGAAGAGCAGCCCTCGACTTCTGTGGATGCTTAAGCAGAGCTCCAGGGCGCTCTGGTGGTGGTTCTGGCGTCTCCATGAAGTATGTCTGATATTTCTTGTTCTCTATCTTTTCAGTGGGGCTTTTTCTGCAAATCTGAAGCTATGCTCAGCTCTTTTTAGGTCGAATGCGGTTCTCAAACGCGCGTATGTATGCTGTTTTATTTTCATCTGCTACACTATTGGGTTAAAGTCGGTGTCGGTTAGCAATGTATGGGTCATTGGGTCCGTCTCTCAAATGGTTATGGGTTTTTGGCAGTCTGTGGGTTCTCCAGTTCGGGTGTGGGACAAATGTCGGTCTTCTGGTTATCAAGGTTAGGTGTCCAGTTGTGTTAAATCCATCTCAGCATGGTGAATTTTGAGGCAAGCCTCGTTGTAATCTTTTTGTTACCTTTTGTATAATAATAGAAGTAGCCTAATTTACAAAATTATATATATATATATATATATATATATATATATATTATATAAAACTTAGTTAAGAGAAATTTTGGGTGCTTTATATGTTTACTTTTTCTCATATATATAAAATATGTACATCATAAACATGTGTATTAGACTTTTCTTATCATAAAACTATATTGTATATTTGGTATAAAAGGGAGAAGAAACTAACAAAATAACACATGTATTTAACCACTAAGATATAACTTAGTTAGGAAAAATGTTGAATGCTATAGTTATATGTGTGTGAGTGTGGGGATTCACTAAAGATTAATGACTACTAAGTTCACTAAATATTTATACAAATCCATCCAAAGGGATTACTTCCTCCCAACTCAACTGCAAAGTTTGACCCAAAGGGTGTCGAGAGAATTGAAATTTGTGACTTCGCAATAGCAAAGGTGCTTTAACAATGAGGACTTGATCAATTGAGCTAACCTTCGACTCTCTCTCTCTCTCTCTCTCTCTCTCTCTCTCTATATATATATATTATATATATATATATTCATTTGAGATATTCATTTTAATTTTACAAAGTTTTGATATAATAGAATATTTAACAAGATTAAGAAAAGCAATTGAATCAAAAGAGTTAGAGGATCCAAGATCCATAACATTTATTTTCCAAAGGTAAGGGAAGGAAACTCAATTGAGAATTAAAAGATCTATAAAATCTATTTATTTTGATTTGACAGTCTAATTCCCTCAACCAATGAATAGAGAAGGCTTTCTAAACTCTAAAAAACACTAAATGTTACATACAATTACACACAAGGAGTAACAACATTTTCTCCGACATAGATAATAGATATGAGATTACTATAAATTTTTTCATCCATCTCAATGCTTTCAAAGTGGAAAAATGGGAGTAATCAACTTACAGGAGCAATTCTATTAGTGTGACTCAGTTTGGGTAATTGGGTTCTAAAACCTTCTAGGGCCATTTTAAGGCCTTAAATAATACTTTGAGGGTAAAAATTTCCCATTTAAGCATTGGAACTCGTGGAATTATTCAACACTTAGAGACCTTTCTTACGATGTAAGAAAGACATCAAATAGAGTTCATATGCAAAAGTTATGCCTCTTAGTAATTGAACTATTGAAATTGACCACCATAATTCAAGAGTATGCCATGTTAGCCCCAGTTACTTATGGAAAAGGGGATAATCGCATGAAGAAGAATCTAGAAGGGTCTAAGTCATAACTCTAATTGAGAGTTGATAGAGTCAATCCTAACCCCTAGTTGGCTATTGGTCTATGTTATAAATAGGCCACTAGGAGGAAAAGAGGTTCCATTCAGGTGATAACATGGAATTGGGTTACACTTTTTGTCGAAACGAGGGTGTGTTTTGATGAAAAAATGATGCTCGATCAAGCAATTTTTAATCGCTTTATTGAGCTATCGAGGTTCTTAAAAATATCTCGATCGAGCATTTAATCAAAGCCTTGATTAAGCTCCTGTGTAACCCCATATTACGATCTCAATCTCAATCGAGCCTTAAAGCTGGAAATTTTAAAATTTATGTAAATATCAATAATGATATGTAAATTTTAAAATTGTAAGTATTTGATAGTTTAAAAAAAAAATCAAATTTATGTTGAAATTAATGGAGAATGTATTTTTGGAGAGAGTCCGTTCATCAGTTATGTGTGAGCCTTAGGTTAGGATTTGGTTCCTACATTTTAGGAGGTTATTCTAAGTCTCTTATTTTCTTGTAAATGATATATATTCATGATGCTTAATGATGAAATGTAGAGTGTTCTGCTAGAGGCAGTCTCCGGGTGAAGCTCCTCACTTGTGAGTTGCTCAGTTTGATGAATATACTTTATGTCTTCCATTTTTAACATGGTATCAAAGCTTCAAGGTTGAGTGAGTCAAAGCCAAAGTGCTTTGGTGATTGAGAGTTCCTAAGTCGCTGTATTGTTGCGTCAAGTGATTAGTGAGAAGAAGGCTTGGTGAGGAGGCAAAGCACGAGGATTTTTTATTTTATTTTATTTATTTATTATTTTATTATTATTATTTTAATTTTTTAGTTTATTTATTTATTTTGTTTTGTTTTGTTTTGTTTTTTTGAAGATTAATCAGATCAATGTGCTACTTGTTTTTACAATAGTGTTGATCATCACCCTTCCTGGAAAGAGGTTGTTTATCATTGATCAATGCCCTTCTTGGAGAGAGAAACACACTGTTTCGGCTTTACTTAAAGAATTTCTCATCAGCATGAGTTCTCAACGCAACTTTGCCTGACGGAGAGGCGTTGCTCCACGTGGAGGCTAACCCATGGAGGTTGACCAGATTAGAGGTTGTTGAATTTATGTTGAAGTTAAAAACGCAGAGGGTCAATTAAGCATGGACGTGCTGCTGCTGGGAAAGAGAGCGGCTCAATGTGTTGCATGGGGATCAGAGAGAATATCAACCGAAACTCTCCAGTGCACCAGATTAACAAATCAAAGTAGATAAGCCACCAAAGTGTTGTGTATCTGCTGCGAAGTTGTGGTGTGGAGGCTGTTGTGGCAACATTTGGGGTTTACGAGTTGGCATCAGTGAAGTGGTGATATGTTTGCAGGAGAGTAATTTCCAGTTGCACGATATATGTGGCTCGGTTTTTGGATTTGGATTTGGATTTGAGTCTTCTTGGTGTGCCTGATTGTTTAATCGTGGCAGATCATAATTGGTGTGGCTACTCGGATCGTGGATCAAGTCGTGCTGCCTTCTTGCAAGGCGATCGGTGGCACGACGTTCGCTGTCAATGTGTAAGGTGAGTTTCCTTCACACAGGATCAAAGTGCTATTTGTGAGTGGTGGATCTGCATGAATGAAGGCCAATTGGTGGCCCGACATGGAGAAGCCATAGTGTGCAACTAAGTGGTGAAGGAGCGAGCGAGATGATCTATGGCTTCAAGTGGTCATGGAGCAACATAGTGGTTTGATGCCATCGATTGCTGTAGGTCGTGGAGAAGCTTCTGAGGTTTGCTGGGTGCTAACCATGTGGAGGAGCTGTGGAGGTGCAGATTGTTGGGCGCTAACTGTGGGATTCGGTGGTAGCCAGAGGTAGGCTGTGGGATACGTTGATCTCCCACGCTATTTGATAGTGCCACCGAAAACATCTCTGCCATGTTGGCACATTGTTGGATGAGCCCGATTTGCTGGTGTGGTGAGATCCCTACACTGCCATTGTGAAGGGTATTGTTGACAGACACTCGTGGTTGTAGGACAACGAGGTGAAGTGACTATTCAAATGTGTGGTGCAGGTCGATCACTGTGTGGCTGCAAAGGTAATGATGAAGTGTTGAAGTAGATATGATGTGGTGGTATCGTGGATCAAAGGCCGATTGGTGGTTAGGATGATCGATGGCTGACTTGCTTGCATGAGATTGCTGCACTACACGACCTCAAAGCAATATCATGGTGTGTGCCATGATGGAGTAGAATGGTGGAGAAGTGTCATGACTGTGCATATCTGTGGTATTTCCTAGCAAATCAGTGGAGTTGTGACCTTGACAATGTTTTTTTTAGTTGTTGGAGAAACATCAAGTGTTGATGCATTAGAGAGTTGAGAAGAGGAGGCATCAAATCATTGAGAAGAGGGTATTTTTGAAACCATTTTTTTTCCTTTGAATTCTTTTAAAGGGTTATAATATTTTTAAAGGAAAATATTGTGGTTTGGGGTGCCCATCTGAAAGGGGTTGTATTAAGAACACCATTTTTTTGAAATCTGGAGATAGATTTGTTTCTTTGCTAAAGATCAAAAGTCTTTTTGAGGTAGACCTGTTAAGATGAATAATCAGATGGCAAAGACATACCTGAACAAGAGAAATAATCTCGACAAATCCAATTATTCTAATTGAAAATTTAAGTTGTAGACCTTGCATGAGGGGAAAACGCATGTGCGATTACAAGCAACAATGAATTGAAGCCGACCATAGCTATAGGCAGAACAACAACAACAATCTAGGACTGGGAAAAGAGGGAGAATAAAGAAAAAGTTTTGTTAAAATTGTTAGTGAAATATTGTATTATCCCTCACATCCGAGAATGTAAATCAACAAAAAACATCTGGACAACTCTTAAGGACCTATTCGAGATAAAAAAAACACAAATCTCCTGTTGTTTCTGAAGAGTAAGATTCTCTCCATTAAAATGGAGGAGAATGATCAGTGACTGCGTTCATCTCTCAAATCAAGGAGCTCAGAGATAAGCTAGATGACATAGGGGAGACAATGTCAAACAATAATCTTGTCACGATTACTATGAATGGTATGAATAATGACTATCAAATGTTTATCACAGGCTTCAATGTGAGAGAGAAAGTCCCCAAATTGAAGAATTGACAGGGATTCTGATGCAAGAGGAAGAAAGGCAGATGACTATGAAACCCCAGAGTTTAGATCTTGCTTTAATGGCAAAGAAGAAGTTGTTCAGAGGGAAGGCAAGTGCAGGATAGAAAGGTGGAGGTACACCACAAAGAAAGCCACCTCAAGGTATGTCTTCAAACAAAAGTGATTCAGGACCCAAATGTTTTTATTGTGGTAGAGTTGGTCACATTGCTAGAAATTGCCATAAGAATAAGCTTGACAAAGGTCGACATAAACATAAGAAGCATGCAGGGTACTTTGCTGATGAAGATCAGAATCATAACCTTAGATTATTTGTATCTGATTCTGCTTTCTTTGTCGAGGATGATGAAGCAAAAACTTGGTTTGTGGACTTAGGGGCTTCCACTCACATGAAAGGTAACAGACATTGGTTTGAAAATTTCAAAGAAACCAGCAGTGGTGCTAATATATAGCTTGGTGATGATAGAGGATACCAAATCAAAGGGTATGGTAATGTTCCTGTTGTATTGCCTAATGGAAATATTAGGCATATTCAAAATGTAATGTATATACCTAGAATTAAAAATAATATGACCTATATTTCTATGATAACATATCAAAATCTTAAGGTAGAGTTTTTTAAATCTTATTGTGTAATTAAACATCTGTTGGATCGTATGAAGCCAATTGCATTAGGTATTCGAGTGTGAGGCCTGTATAAGATGAATGTAAGAAGCACACCACACCAAGCCCTGACTTCATTAGTTATGACTATAGAAGACTTATGGCATCAAAGATTCGGTCATATCAATTTTAATGATTTGCTGCTACTTCAGAAACGAGGTATGGTCAATGGTATTCCTGTTTTAAAGAATGTTCATGTTGATTGTGAAACATGTGCTTTTGGGAAGATGCACATAGATGATTTTCCTCTAAACTTAGATAGAAAGAAGAGAGATATACTAGAGCTTGTGCACATCAATTTATGTGGGATGACGCAGACGAAGTCATTAGGAGGTGCCTATTAGTTTTTTATTATTGCACGATATTTACTTGGGTATATTTTCTTAGAAAGAAGGGTCATAATTTTGAATATTTTAAAGAGTTCAGAAGCATGATTGAAAAACAGACAACAAAATTCATCAAAATTCTCCACTCAAATCAAGGGGGAGAATACAAGAAGGGTGGTTTAATCAAATATGGAAAGGACCATGAAATAGTTCAACACTTCACAGTACCCCACACTCCTCAATATAATGAGGTTTCATAGAGAAAGAACAAAACCCCTGTGAAGTGTGCACAAAGCACGTTAAAAGGTAAGAACCTGTCTAATTGTTGGCTTAGTGGGGCCTGACCCAGGTTCGAAATTGATTTAGCCAAGAAACTCCCGGTACTACTGGCCCTTTCGGCAACAGTCCATGGAGCGTGGACTGAGGTCTCACCCGAAGTAGTATGGGAGGGTGCTAGAACAAGGTTTCTGCACCCTGGGGATGTCTAATATGCGATGATTGGTACACGGTCCAACCTTCGCACTTACTACGCTACGAACACCTGTGGGCACCCTGCGCCCTGTGATACTATCTTCGCACAGTTCTACCCACAGCGCGACCCATTTTATTTACCCAAGTCTTCCTTAATTATTCTCTATTAGTTGATTATTTAGATTAAATTCAAATAGAAGCATTTATACGAGTATTCATCAATTGTGCATAGTAAATAAACTGAATAAAAGTAATGCATAACATCAAAATACATATTCAAGAACAAATGCACAAAGTAAACTTCTCTTTATTAACTATCAATTCCAAGTACAGACTCGACTCCGCCATACGCACTCAGCTATGGGGGTCCACACACTCAGCTGCGGACTCTACTAGGTCTCTGCGCACTTAGCTGCAGAGCCTCTACCTACTACTTGACCCAATACGCTTCAGATTCCAGTCTATGCTCTAACCATGCCTTCACTATTCTATACCTCTACTCCGCCTATCTATCTTTACACTTAGAGCCTCACTTTATTTATATTAAATTACATTAAATTACAATACAATGCTTAGGGCGGACAACCTTATGACTCGATTATACACTTTTCGCTCCGCGCCCGCACTTCGTGGAGTCTTACAATATAATTGACCAAAACTTGGGCTTTGAGCCCCAAGACATGTTGCGGGGGATCCCATGCCCAATAATAATGGCTTTTGGGCAGAAGAAATAAATATTGCAGTATATTTGAAGAATAGGAGTCCAACAAAAAGCCTTGATTTTAAAACTCCATTCAAAGTTTCATTAGGTTTTAAGCCTACAATTAATCATTTAAGAATTTTTGGCTCCAAATATTTTTCTCATGTTCCAAAAGAGGATAGGAAGAAACTGGATTCAAAGGACATTAAATGCATTTTTGTTGGGTTCTACACAAAGTTTAAAGCTTATAAATTGTTTAATCCCTCTACTCATAAAGTGTTTGCAAGTAGAGATGTAGTATTCCATGAGCAGGTTGATGATGGAAACCATGATAGAGGCAATGAAGAATGGCACATGTCTTTGCTGGTGGAATACGGAAGTGATGAAATTAGGGATAGCCATGAGCATCAGCAGCACCAACAACAAAAACAACAGAAAAAGGAAGAAGTTGATGGTACAGATGTAGTTAGTAGGCCAAGTCCACCAAGGGATGATCAAAACAGATTTGAAGCTAGTCCACCACTCCGGAGATCAGGCAGGCAAATTTAGTTGCCAACAATATATAAGGATCATGCTCTTATAACTAGTATGTTAAATGTTGTTGAACCCTCTAATTATAAAGAATCAAGTCAATATAGTGAATGGAGGGAAACCATGAAAGAGGAATATGAGTCAATACTTAAGAACAAAACTTGGGATCTAGTTGAACTACCTGAAGGCAAACAACCCATAGGTTGCAAATGGTTATACAATCCTAAATTTAAAGCAGATGGTACTATAGACAAATATAAATCTAGGCTAGTTGCAAAGGGGTATTCGCAGAGAGAAGGTATATACTATGAGGAAACCATCGCCCCTGTGGCTAAATTAAACACAATTAGAATGTTAATTTCTTTAGCTACCAAACATCGTTGGATGATACACCAGCTAGATGTGAAATATGCATTCTTAAATGGGGAATTAAAAGAAGAAGTGTATTTAATGCAACCTGAAGGGTTTGTTAAATAGGGGGAGGAACCTTTAGTCTGTAGATTGAGGAAAGCACTTTATGGACTAAAACAAGCACCCAGGTCATGGTATGATACAATTGATTCACTTTTCCTACAACATAGTTATAAAAGAAGCAAGAATGACCCTAATCTATATACCATGTTTGATGAAGAGGGGAAAATTGTTTTGATTTATTTATATGTAGATGATCTTATCATTACATGAAATGTTGATGAACTCATTAAAGAAATAAAAGAGAAGATGCCACAGGTTTTTGAGATGAAAGACCTTGGAGAGTTACACTATTGTTTTGGTCTTGAAGTCTGGAGGGATTCTAGAGAAAATTTTCTGTCTCAAGGAAAGTATGTTAGGAGCTTATTGAAAAAGTTCAGAATGGATCAGTGCAAAGCTTCCACAATGCATTTACAACATAATACCAAACTTCAGAATAATGATGGTTTTAAGGAGGTCGATGCAACACTGTATAGACAGTTGGTTGGGAGTCTAATTTACTTGACTACAACTAGGCTGGATTTGGGTTTTGCAGTTACTGTATTAAGCCAATTCATGTTAAACCCTCTTGAGAATCATTAGGTTGCAGCGAAAGGAGTTTTAAGCTATCTTCAAGGAACCTTAGACTTTGGTATTAAATATATTGATTCATTTGATGTTAGTTTGACAGGTTTTTCAGATTCAGATTGGGCTAGAAATCTAGATGACAGACGATCCATAATAGGTTATGCATTCAACATTGGGTCTGGGGTCATTGCATGGAGCAACAATAAGCAAAAAACTATATCCTTGTTTCCAGTAGAAGCAGAGTATCAAGCAATATGTGCAACAACGTGTGAGGAAGTTTGGTTGAGGAGACTTCTCCATGATGTTGGAGAAGAACAAAAAGATGCAACAATCATCAGATGTGACAACTAGAGCTCAATCAAACTTGAAAATAATCTAGTGTTTCATAAAAATAAAGCATATTGACACACAGTTTCACTTTGTTAGGGAGAAGGTTCGGTAAAAGGAAATACATATTGAATATTGTAATACTTGTGACAATGGTACAAATATTTTTACCAAACCTCTTGGAAGAATTAAATTTGAGTTATTTAGGGAGATGTTAGGAGTACTAGTGAACCCTTTCTCCATTAAGGGGGAGTGTTAAAATTAATGGAGAATGTATTCTTGGAGAGAGTCCATTCATTAGTTATGTGTGAGCCTTAGATTAAGATTTAGTTCCTACACTTTAGGAGGTTTTTCTAACTCTCCTATTTGCTTGTAGACTATACATGTTCATGATGTTTAATGATGAAATGTAGCAGTCTCCAGGTGAGGCTCCTCACCTGTGAGCTACTCAGTTTGATGAATATATTTTATATCTTCCAATTTTAACAATTTAATTACTAATTACATTTGAATGGGTAATTAACAATGGTGTGGATTTTTTGTATTCAAGTTTCTGTGATCCATAACAAATTAAGCAAAGTCTTTCGGGAGAAATCACATAAGAGAAATTTTTGGCCAATGCGTTTCAAACCAACAAGTGTGGATTATTTTCTCATTACATTTCAATAGTTTTGGTGTATAGATTTGAAAAAGGATTAAAAAAAAAAAACTAAATTTAATTACTAACTACATTTGAATAGGTAATTAACAATGGTGTGGATTAATTTCTCATTACATTTGAAGGGTTTTGGTGTATAGTTTTGAAAAAGGATTCTATCCCTCTAGCAATTGAAATTGTAATATTTTTATTTTTAT
>APFE031482102.1:0-15880 GCA_000404065.3 Pinus taeda
TTTATAACACTTTAGTGAATTAAAACACTTGAAAAAAGATACAAAATTCTTGTTAAATTCTTATAAAATTATTAAGACTTTAGGTTTAGGGTTTAAAATGCTACAAAATTATTAAGGTTTAGGGTTTAAGGTTTAGAGACAAAATTTTTATAAAAACCTTAGGGTTCAAGGTTTTTTATTTCGGTTTTACGATTTATAATAGTTTACTAAATCCTTTTAATAAACATTTATATAAAAATTACAGAACGCTTGTTAAGATGTTATAAAATGCTTTGGTTTGGGGACTTAGGGTTTAGGGTTTAGGTTTTATAACACTTTTGTAAATGCTTTCAATAAAAACTTAAAAGAGTTACAAAACTCTTTTTAAAATGTTATAAAATGCTTAGCGTTTGGGGTTTATGGTTTAGGGTCTAGGTATTATAAAACTTTATTAAGTTCTTTCAATAAACAATTAAAAAAATTTACAAAACGCTTGTTAAAATGCTATAGAATGCTTAAGGTTTAGGGTTTAAGGTTTAAAATGTTATGAAATGCTTTAGGGTTAGGGTTTAGGGTTTAGGATTTATAACACTTTAGTGAATTGTTTAATAAATACATAAAAAAATGTTGCAAAACACTTGTTAAAATTTTATAAAACATTTAGGGTTTACACTTTAGGGTTTAAAATGAAATAAAAAGCTTGAGATTTAGGGTTTATTGTTTGGGGTTTATGGTTTAGCTTTTAGGCTTTAGTCTTTATAAAACATTGGTAAATTATTTTTGGGTTTATGACTTAGGGATTAAAATGTCATAAAATTCTTAAAGTTTAGGGATTAGAGATTAGGTTTTATGGCTTACGGTTTATAACACTTCAGTAAATTCTTTAAATAAACACTTAAAAAAAGTTACAAAACATTTTTTTAAATGTTATAAAATGCTTAGGATTTAGGGTTTAAGGTTTACATTTTATAACATTTTAGGGTTTAGGAATTAGTGTTGATGGTTTATATTTCAGGGTTACAGGTTTATAACACTTGATTAAATTCTTTTAATAAACTCTTAAAGAAAAATTACAATTGTTATAAAATCATTAGGGTTTAGTGTTTAGGGTTTAATGTTTACGGTTTAATATTTAAAATGTTATAAAATGTTTAGGGTTTAGGGTTTAGTGTTTATGGTTTAGAGTTTATAACAATTTAGTAACTTCTTTTAGTAAACAAGTAAAAAAGAGTTATTAAACAATTGTTACTTAGGGTTTATGGTTTGAAATGTTCCAAAATTATTAGGGTTTAGGGTTTAGTGCTTAGGGATTATAACATTTTAGTAAGTTATTTTAATAATAACTTAAAACAAGTTACCAAATGCTTTTTAATATGTTGTAAAATGCTTAGGGTTTAGGGTTTAGAGTTTAGGGTTTATAACATGTAAAACAAAGTTACAAAAGTATTGTGAAAATCTTATAAAATTCTTAGGGTTTAAGGTTTAGGGTTTAAAATGCTATAATATGCTTAGGTTTTAGGGTTTAAAATGTTATAAAATGCCTAGGGTTCATGGTTTACACTTTATAACACTTTAGTAAAATATTTTAATAAACACTTAAAAAAACTTACAAAGAACTATTTAAAATGTAATAAAATACTTAGAGTTTTGGGTTTTGGGTTTAGGGTTTATAACATTTTAGTAAGTTATTTTAATAATAACTTAAAACAAGTTACCAAATGTTTTTTAATATGTTGTAAAATGCTTAGGGTTTAGGGTTTAGAGTTTAGGGTTTATAACATGTAAAACAAAGTTACAAAAGTATTGTGAAAATCTTATAAAATGCTTAGGGTTTAAGGTTTAGGGTTTAAAATGCTATAATATTCTTAGGGTTTAGGGTTTAAAATGTTATAAAATGCCTAGGGTTCATGGTTTACACTTTATAACACTTTAGTAAAATATTTTAATAAACACTTAAAAAAACTTACAAAGAACTATTTAAAATGTAATAAAATACTTAGGGTTTTGGGTTTAGGGTTTATAACACTTTAGAAAATGTTTTTATTAAACACTTCTAAATGGTTAGAGATATCTTGTTAAAATGATATAAAATGATTAGGGTTTATTATTAAGGGTTTAGGGTTTAAAATGTTATAAAATCCTTAGGGTTTATAATTTAGGGTCTTGGGTTTAGTGATTAGGGTTTAAGGTTTATAACACTTTAGTAAATTATTTTGATAAACACTTAAATAAAAACTACAAAATACTTGTTAAAATGTTATAAAATTATTGGGATTTCGGGTCTAGGGTTTAGGGTTTATAACACTTTAGTAAATTCCTTTAATAAACACTTAAAAAAGTTACATAACACTTTCTAAAATATTAAAAATGGTCACGGTTTAGGCTTTAGTGTTTAAAATGTTAAAATTTTCTTAGCCTTTAGTGTTTAGGTTTTATAAAGCTTTAGTAAATTCTTTTAATAAAGGCTTAAAAATGTTAGAATTTTTTTTTTTAAATGTTATAAAAATCTTAGGGTTTAGGGTTTAAAATTTTATAAAGTGCTTAGAGTTAAGGTTTTATAACACTTTACTAAATGTTTTTAATAAATACTTAAAGAAAAGTTACAAAACACTTGTTAAAATGTTATAAAATGCTTGGGGTTGAGGGTTTAGGGTTTAGGGTTGAGCGTTTAGGATTTATAACACTTTAGTAAATTATTTTAATAAAGACTTAAAATAAGTTACAAAACACTTTGTAAAATGTTGTAAATTGCTTAGGGTTTAAGGTTTAGGGTTCGGGTTTGTAACAATTTAGTAAATGATTTTAATATACACTTAATTTTTTTTACCACAACGCTTATTAAAATGTTATAAAACTCTTAGAGTTTAGGGTTTAGGGTTTAGGTTTTATAATACTTTGGTAAAGGTTTTAAATGAGCACTTAAAAAAAGTTACAAAATTATTATTAAAATGTTATAAATTGTTAAGGTTTAGTGTTTAGGGTTTAAAATATAATAAAATTATTAGGTTTTATTGTTTAGGGTTTAGGGTTTATAATACTTTAGTAAATGCTTTTCATAAAAAATTTAAAAAAATCACGAAACACTTTTTAAAATGTTATAAAATGTTTAGGGTTTAGGGTGTAAAAATTTTATAAAATTCTTAGGATTTAGGGTTTAGGGTTTATGGTTTAGGGTTAAGTTTTTATAATTCTTAGTAAATCATTTTAATAAAAACATAAAAAGAGGTTACAGAACACTTTTTAAAATGTTGTAAAATTTTTAGGTTCTAAGGTTTAGGGTTTATAATGCTATAAAATGCTTAGGGTTTGCAGGTTAGGGTTTAGGGTTTAGTCTTTGTAAGTGATTTGACTTAATTTATCAAACAAGGTTTTCATTTAAACAAATTTCCTTGCACCTCATAAAATTAAGTTTTTATGGAAATGGTTTCTCACACGTGTTTCGATCATGGAACTATTTTTCAATCTCCCATAGAATTTCAATTTCTCCAATGTACTCTCTTTTGGTTTTGTAGGAAAAAATTCACCAATGACATCCTCCATTAATATTCATGGTTTTATGGTTATTTATGTACTAAATCTAACTTCAATAAACTTTATATCCATACCTTTCCATTAATTATATCGTTTCTAAAGGGTTATACTATTGACTAATCAATTCTCACTCTATTGCACCCAATGGAGTAGGAGAAGATTGTGTTGATAATCGAAAAGATTTTTTTGATTATATATATATATATATTATATATAATATATATATATATATATTATATATATAACCATGATATACAACTAGAGAACTATGTTTTTCATATCAAAATTTTATTGTTTATGAAAAAAATTATTTGTTTATTGTTTGTTGAAGTTTATGAAGTAATATTTCAATTGGATTTTGTAGACACATATTCTTATATGTTTTTTTTTCAACTATTACATGAATAGTAAACCAAGATAGTGATATTTTTTGAATTTTTTTTTTTTTCTTTTGAAAAGTTTGTGTTATTGTTTTTTCAATCGGCCTCTTTAAATTTCTCCAAAAATAATGAAGCATTATGCTTAAGAGAAAATAGGTGAAGAATATGATATGAATTAGAAAATCTAAAACCCATATGCCATTCGATGGAATATTCCTTCATCAATCCAACATGATCTGATCCACCACCAAAGGAAAATGTTTTTGCCTAATTTCACTAGGGTACAAAAAGCTATTGTAGAAAATTTTGTATAAGGGGTACTGGAAATGTGTATTTTAAGACTTTGAAAGCTCAATGGAGTGCCTAACTTTTCAATTCAAATATATTGATAAATATATTTTCTTAGTTCTTAAGAAACATGATTGACCACTTACAAATGTATTGATTGGCCCATTAAATTGTTTAATCTAGTGCTCTTTTTGTTTACCTAAACACTCCCTCTCTAGCTAAAATATGAAACAAAGATCTATGCTATATATGGAGAGAGAGAGAGAGAGAAATTCTTATTCATCAGTGGTACATCATAGAATCCTTTCTCCCTTGATGGTCCATGATTATAATGGAAAAGCATTCCATGGAATCCATTGCTCTGAGTTAGTGACTAAAAAAATTGGTAATGTGCATGCATGATGGTGTTTATAAAGAGGATAATGGAAAGGCATATAGACAATAACATATAAAAATTATTTCTACTCTATTTTATCATATCAAAGTAGGTATGGATAGAATATTAAATTAGCAATTATCGCTAAAGTTAGAAAAATTTGAAAACTCAAAAAATAAATATCCTTGAAAAATTGATAATAGAGGTTTTCTTTTCTTTTTGTCTCGCTTTTTCTCATAATTCTTTCTAGATAATTTGAGGCAATGAAAGATCACAATATTTCTTGAAATTGTATTGGTGGATTCTAATGAAAAGGCCAATTCCTCCATAAGTAAGACTGTAGATTTATTTTCAAATAATATTTATATAATTTATTCTATTATAAATAATATTATTTATATTTAGTGTTTTATTGTTAATGATGGTCCCTATGAAATATTGTATTTCTTCAATATTCCTTTTCTTTATTTAGGGTGTTCATAATACAATAATATTAAATTCTAAATTAGATTCCCTAAATACAAAATGGTATATTATATATTTATATTAAATAATATAAATTATTATTATAATCTTATTGATAATTAATATTAAAAAAATATTTTCAAGAATCACGATATCATGCATACAATATTATGCACAATATTTATATTTTGTTAATATACCATGTAATAATAGACTTTCTATAATAATTTGAAATAGGATTTGGTTATGCAAGATAATGATAATTTCAGGGAATGTTTCAATATGGACATGTCTAGGAATAAATTGAAGATAAGTAATCATTTCTATGTTAGAGAAAAAAATAAGTGATTCACACCTCCATAGTAATGCTTGAGAATAAAAATTTTGGAGATTAGTTGGGCCATCTTAAGAATTCTAGTTATTGAAACAAGAATATAATTTGAAGTAACAAAAATTATGTTTGTTTCAATTTTCTTGGATTTTGTAAGATTGTGATACCTTTTTAGTTATAATGGAGTAATCACCTTTGCTTTATCCTACAAAATCTCACACAAAAGTATGCTAAGAGTCATGTAAATTGTTTTTCTATTACATATTCAATTCAAAGTTTAAGTAATTGGTACCAACTAAACCCTTTAACTTGATAAATTTGGTTTTCATATTCAACGAAAGCAGTATCTCCATTGAAAACATATACCAAAATCTAAAGGTGTCAAAAAGAAAAATTTAAATACTCTTATTGAAGCCCACTATCTATATTCAAGAAAGTCATAATGTTATTGAGAACAAAGTGTTGTATGCACAACTAGTTTATAGGGTTATATTTCAAGTAGATTTAATTGAATTTATTATTCCTACACATTTAGGATATGTTCTATATTATTTATTATAGCAAGGTTACTATATGTCAATTTCAAGCTAAAATTTAGGTAGAAATGGGTTCTATATTTTATGTTTTATGTTGAAACTACCATTTTTTTACTTTAAAAGAAAATAAGTATTATTTTAAAATTAAAATTTTAATTTTTCTGCTTTGCCATCAACTATTCAGTCTTTATAACTTTGAAATTGTCAATCTTTTACCTCAAAAGAAATTGATTGTTGGTTTTAAATTTAACTTTTAATTTCTTACTTTGCATATTTTAAAATTTAAAAGTTAATTATTTTGATTTTATTTAATGTTACTTTTCTATTTGTTTTTAAATTTAACTTTTAATTTTTTTCCATGCATTTTAAAAATTTAGGGTTAATTATTCTGCTTTGTTTTTTTTTTATTTAACATTATTTTTCTTTTTGTCTATAAAGCTTTAACGAATCTAATTAATATTTCTATTCTATATTTAGGTAACTTTTAGCCTTTTTGGGCTGTTGTAATTAGTATTTCTGGAATTCAACCATAGCATTTAGTTAAGAGAGTTCCACCAGTTTCGAGGCAGATCCGAGGAATCCGAATTCGAGCCATTTATGAGATAGCCATTTCATCATTGTTCAAGGTGGATTTCAAAATGGAAATCTATCGCAATTGTTTCAAGATGTGCCCCATTGTTTCAAGACGTGTTACATGAATCTGTTTGACAATAAGTCAGATTGAATAAGTCGGATGGAATATATGAAGGTCGTGTGTTCGATCCACAATGTTGTTGCCTCTGTATTTGTATCTTTGTTGGGAGAGCTTCGTGTGTTCAATCCACAATGTTGTTGCCTCTGTATCTTTGTTGAGAGTGAGAGGGCGTACTGAATATATGAAGGTCATGTTTTCCATCCACTTTCCTCTATATCTGTTTGGAGAGGGTCATACTGAATATATGAAGGTCCTTTGTTCGATCAACACTTCTCTGTATTTGTCAGGTCCTGTGTTCGATCCACGCTCCTCTTTATCTTTGTTGGGAGAGCGTGAGACTGCGTAAGACGGAATATATGAAGGTAGTGTGTTCGATCCCCACTCAACGCAGCTAGCACTTTATAATTCTACTTCAAATCACGTTGGAGGTAAGGAGGCCATTTCTGTCCATTCAAATTATCTTAATATTCTTGACGTGGGAGAGCGGTTCTGTATCTTTGTTGGGAGAGCGTGAGACCGTGTCAGAGGGAATATATGAAGGTCGTGTGTTTGGATCCACGCTCAACGCAACTAGCACTTTCATAATTCTACTTCAAATCACGTTGGAGGTAAGGAGGCTTATCTTAACATTCTTGACGTATGCCTCTTCTTCTTCGATCTTTGTTTTACTTCTTCTTCTATCTGTGTTATTTTTGTTTTAAAGTTTTCATTATAAAAAATTCCCACAACTATAGATATCTTTTATGGATAGTTTTGTTTGCACATTTGAAACCAATTTTTTTCTGCAACTATGGATAGGGTTTATTGATAATTTTGTTTGCAGAATCAGCAACTATGCATATCGTTTTGGGAAAATTTTGTTGGCACATTTAAAACCATACCTCTTTTTCGAGCCTCGTTTTAAACAAAGTTTATAAATTTTTCCCACAACTATGGATATTGTTCATGTTTAATTTTGTTGGCCGTTGTTTTAAAGTAAGGTTTATAATTTCTTTGTGCAATTATAATATCCTTTTGGGAATATTTTTTTTATTATAAATATCCTTTGTGAATATTTTTTATTTTTTGTACATTTGAAGCCATGAAACCACGCAACTATGGATGTAGTTTGTGAATAATTCTTTTTATACATTTGAAACTATGCATTTTCTTTGAATTTTAAAGTAAGGTGTATAACTTTTTCGTTTATGTATAATTTTGTTTGCACATTTGAAATGTTGAGAACTTGTCTATAATTCTTTTTCTACAACTATAAGAAATACGTATTGATATTTTTCTTGTTCTATTATACTTTTGTTAACCCATTGAAAACTTTGAGCACTCCGTTATCAGGATTCGGCCTCAAGTACTATATAGGCTCAATTAACCGGGGAAATCGTGTGGACTGAATTTTTGGATTATAGTTAACAACGCATCCATCATAGAAACATCCATCTCTTTGGGGGTTTGTCAAAACAACGGATGGGAAAAATTTCTTTTGGGTGCGTGATACATTTTGATGTCTTTTTTTAAACTGTATCTTAATATGAAAATGGATTTAACTTTTTTTTTTTTTATCGGAATTGGAATTTGGTACTAAAATTATATATTTTTGAAATTTTTAATGTACAAATAAATTTAATTTTTTAAATTTATATTTTTAAATATAAAAATGTATTTTTAAATATTTTTTAAATATAAATATGTAGAAATAATGTAAGCTGTGGAATTTGGCAAATGATATCATATATTTTGATTTTTTAATACACCAATAATTTTAAAATATTAAAATTATTTTTATTTATTTTTTAACATAAGAGGAAAATGTTGTGAGGTGTGTTTATTTTTTATTATCACAACTCTTTCAACTTTGATATTGAAAATCATAATTTCTGTTTTGTTATAATAGATGAAATATTAGGAAGGTATTAAAGTACATCTTAGTGTGGTAATACATTAGAAACACACCAATAAATTAGACATACATCTTACCAGCCAAGGTATTGAAGGCATACCAACAGTAATCTTGTGTTTCAACCACCTTAACCTCATTTGGTCCAATGAG
This sequence comes from Pinus taeda, assembly GCA_000404065.3. Taxonomy (NCBI): domain Eukaryota; kingdom Viridiplantae; phylum Streptophyta; class Pinopsida; order Pinales; family Pinaceae; genus Pinus; species Pinus taeda. The sequence continues at coordinate 8,625 of APFE031482102.1, forward strand.
CTGGAAGATATTTATAGTTCCATTTGAGTCCACATATGTGAGATTATAATATCATTATTATTGGTGTTCCATCATACTTAGTGGAGGTTTTACGAAGTTTGGTTGTGTTTTGTGTCTATAAGTTACTTAAGGGTTTCAAGAATTTATGTCTATGACCACTTAATTTTTACTTAATTTTATTTTTTAAAGATTTTATATAATTAATATATTGATTTTAAATAGTTTTGGAAATTAAGAATGTGAGTTGTGTTACTTTTCTATATAAATTTTACAAAAAATAAATAAAAAATAATTAAATTGTTGTTCTCACAATTATTTAGGGTTTAGGGTTTAGTGCTTAGGGTTTATAACATTTTAGTAAGTTATTTTAATAATAACTTAAAATAAGTTACCAAATGTTTTTTAATATGTTGGAAAATTCTTAGGGTTTAGGGTTTAGAGTTTAGGGTTTATAACATGTAAAACAAAGTTACAAAATTATTGTGAAAATCTTATAAAATGCTTAGGGTTTAAGGTTTAGGGTTTAAAATGCTATAAGATGCTTAGGGTTTAGGGTTTATGATTTAGGAATTAACTTTTATAACTCTTTAGTATATGCTTTTAACAAACACTTTAAACAAAGTTAGAAAATGCTTGTTAAAATGTTATAAATTGCTTAGGGTTTAGTGTTTAAAATGTTATAAAATGCCTAGGGTTCATGGTTTACACTTTATAACACTTTAGTAAAATATTTTAATAAACACTTAAAAAAACTTACAAAGAACTATTTAAAATGTAATAAAATACTTAGGGTTTTGGGTTTTGGGTTTAGGGTATATAACAGTTTAGCAAATGTTTATAATAAACACTTCTAAAAGGTTACAAATAACTTGTTAAAATGATATAAAATGATTAGGGTTTATTATTAAGGGTTTAGGGTTTAAAATGTTATAAAATCCTTAGGGTTTATCGTTTAGGGTCTTGGGTTTAGTGATTAGGGTTTAAGGTTTATAACACTTCAGTAAATTATTTTGATAAACACTTAAATAAAAGCTACAAAATACTTGTTAAAATTTTATAAAATTATTGGGATTTTGGGTCTAGGGTTTAGGGTTTATACCACTTTAGTAAACTCTTCTAATAAACACTTAAAAAAAGTTACATAACACTTTCTAAAATATTAAAAATGCTCACGGTTTAGGCTTTAGTGTTTTAAATGTTAAAATTTTCTTAGCCTTTAGTGTTTAGGTTTTATAACGCTTTAGTAAATTCTTTAAATAAAGGCTTAAAAATGTTAGAAAAAACTTTTTAAAATGTTATAAAATTCTTAGGGTTTAGGGTTTAAAATTTTATAAAATGCTTAGAGTTAAGGTTTTATAACACTTTACTAAATGTTTTTAAGAAATACTTAAAGAAAAGTTACAAAACACTTGTTAAAATGTGAGAAAATGCTTGGGGTTGAGGATTTAGGGTTTAGGGTTGAGCGTTTAGGATTTACAACACTTTAGTAAATTATTTTAATAAAGACTTAAAATAAGTTACAAAACACTTTGTAAAATGTTGTAAATTGCTTAGGGTTTAATGTTTAGGGTTTGGGTTTGTAACAAATTAGTAAATGATTTTAATATACACTTAATATTTTTTACCACAACGCTTATTAAAATGTTATAAAATACTTAGAGTTTAGGGTTTAGGATTTAGTTTTTATAATACTTTGGTAAAGGTTTTTAATGAACACTTAAAGAAGTTACATGATTTTTATTAAAATGTTATAAAATTCTTAGAGTTTAGGGTTTAGGGTTTAGGTTTTATAATACTTTGGTAAAGGTTTTTAATGAACACTTAAAAAAAGTTACAAAATTCTTATTAAAATGTTATAAATGGTTAAGGTTTAGTGTTTAGGGTTTAAAATATTATAAAATTATTAGGTTTTATTGTTTAGGGTTTAGGGTTTATAATACTTTATTGTTAATGAAAAAAATTATTTGTTTATTGTTTTTTGAAGTTTATGAAGTAATATTTCAATTGGATTTTGTAAACAGGTATTCTTATATGTTTTTTTTCAACTATTACATGAATAGTAAACTAAGATAGTGGTATTTTTTGAATTTTTATTTTTTGTTTTGAAAAGTTTGTGTTATTGTTTTTTCAATTGGCCTCTTTAAATTTCTCCAAAAAAATTGAAGCATTATGCTTAAGAGAAAATAGATGAAGAATATGATATGAATTAGAAAATACAAAACCCATATGCCATTGGATAGAATATTCCTTCATCAATCCAACATGATATGATCCACCACCTAAGGACAATGTTTTTGCCTAATTTCACTAGGGTACAAAAAGCTATTGTAGAAAATTTTGCATAAGGGGTACTCGCAATGTGTATTTTAAGATTTTGAAAGCTCAATGGAGTGCCTAAATTTTCAATTCAAATATATTGATAAATATATTTTTTTAGGTATTAAGAAACTTGATTGACCACTTAAAAATGTATTGATTGGGCCATTAAATTGTTTAATCTAGTGCTCTTTCTGTTTACCTAAACACTCCCTCTCTGGCTAAAATATGAAACCAAGATCTATGCTATATATGGAGAGAGAGAGAGAGAGAGAGAGACAGAGAGAGAGATTCTTATTCATAAGTGGTACATCATAGAATCCTTTCTTCAATGATGATCCATGATTATAATGGAAAAGCATTCCATGTAATACATTTCTCTGAGTTAGTGACTAAAAAAATTAGTAATGTGCATGCATGATGGTGTTTATAAAGAGGATAATGGAAAGGCATATAGACAATAACATATAAAACTTATTTCTTCTCTATTTTATCATATCAAAGTAGGTATTGATAGAATATTAAATTAGCAATTATCGCTAAAGTTAGAAAATTTTGAAAACTGAAAAAATAATTATCCCTTAAAAATTGATAATAGAGGTTTTCTTTTCTTTTTGTCTGAGGTAGTAGAAAAAATGGCCTTTTTCTCATAATTCTTTCTAGCTAATTTGAGTCAATGAAAGATCACAATATTTCTTGAAATTTTATTGTTGGATTCTAATAAAAAGGCCAACAAATAATATTTATATAATATTTAATCTATTAGAAATAATATTATTTATATTTAGTGTTCTATTTTTAATGATGGTCCCTATGAAATATTGTATTTCTTCAATATTCCTTTTCTTTATTAAGGGTGATTCATAATATAATAATATTAAATTATAGATTAGATTCCCTAAATACAAAATGGTATATTATATATTTATATTAACTAATATAAATTATTATTATAATCTTATTGATAATTAATATTAAAAGAATATTTTCAAGAATCAAGATATCATGCATAAAAATATTATGCACAATATTTATATTTTGTTAATATACCATGTAATAGTAGACTTTCTATAATAATTTGAAATAGGATTTGGTTATGCAAGAGAATGATAATTTCAAGGATTGTTTCAATATGGACATGTCTAGGAATAAATTGAAGATAAGTAATCATTTCTAGGTTAGAGAAAAAAATAAGTGATTCACACCTCCATAGTAATGCTTGAGAACAAAATTTTTTGGAGATTAGTTGGTCCATGTTAAGAATTCTAATTATTGAAACAAGAATATAATTTGAAGTAAAAAAAATTATGTTTGTTTCAATTTTCTTGGATTTTGTAAGATTGTGATACCTTTTTAGTTATAATGGAGTAATCACCTTTGTTTTATCCTACAAAATCTCACACAAAAGTATGCTAAGAGTCATGTAAATTGTTTTTCTATTACATATTCAATTCAAAGTTTAACTAATTGATACCAACTAAACCCTTTAACTTGATAAATTTGGTTCTCATATTCAACGAACGAAGTATCTCCATTAAAAACATATACCAAAATCTAAAGGTGTCAAAAAGAAAAATTTAAATACTAGTGTTGAAGCGCACTATCTATATTCAAGAAAGTCATAATGTTATTGAGAACAAAGTGTTGTATGCACAACTAGTTTATAGGGTTATATGTCAAGAAGATTTGATTGAATTTATTGTTCCTACACATTTAGGGTATGTTCTAAATTATTTATTATAGCAAGTTCACTATATGTCAATTTCAAGCTAAACTTTAGGTAGAAATGGGTTCTATATTTTATGTTTTATGTTGAAACTACCAATTTTTTACTTTAAAATAAAATAAGTATTATTTTAAAATTAAACTTTTAATTTTTTTGCTTTGCCATCAACCATTCAGTCTTTATAACTTTGAAATTGTCAATCTTTTACGTCAAAAGAAATTAATTGTTGTTTTTAAATTTAACTTTTAATTTCTTACTTTGCATATTTTAAAATTTAAAAGTTAATTATTTTGATTTTATTTAATGTTACTTTTATTTTTGATTTTAAATTTAACTTTTAATTTTTTTCCATGCATTTTAAAATTTAGGGTTAATTATTTTTCTTTGTTTTTTTTTATTTAACATTATTTTTCTTTTTGTCTAAAGAGCTTTAACGAATCTAATTAATATTCCTATTCTATACTTAGCTAACTTTTTGCTTTTGGGTAACTTTTTGCCTTTTTAGGCTGTTGTAATTAGTATTTGTTGAATTCAATCATAGCATTTAGTTAAGAGAGTTCGAGCAGTTTCCAGGAAGATCTTAGGAATCCGAATTCGAGCCATTTATGAGATAGCCATTTCATCATTGTTCAAGGTGGATTTCAAAATGGCAATCTATCCCAATTGTTTGAAGATGTGCCCAATTGTTTCAAGACGTGTTACATGAATCTGTTTGACAATAATTCATATTGAATAACTCGGATGGAATATATGAAGGTCGTGTGTTCGATCCACAATGTTGTTGCCTCTATATCTGTATCTTTGTTGGGAGAGCATCGTGTGTTCAATCCATAATGTTGTTTCCTCTTTATCTTTGTTGAGAGTGAGAGGGTGTACTGAATATATGAAGGTCGTGTGTTCCATCCACTTTCCTCTGTATCTTTGTTTGGAGAGGGTCAGACTGAATATATGAAGGTCCTCTGTTCGATCAACACTTCTCTGTATTTGTCAGGTCCTGTGTTCGATCCACGCTCCTTTTTATCTTTGTTGGGAGAGCTGAAGTCAGACTATCGCACGCTCAACGCAGCTAGCACTTTATAATTCTACTTCAAATCACGTTGGAGGTAAGGAAGCCATTTCTGTCCATTCAAATTATCTTAATATTCTTTACGTGGGAGAGCGGTTCTGTATCTTTAAACGGAATACATGAACGTCGTGTGTTCGATCCACGCTCAACGCAAGTAGCACTTTCATAATTCTACTTCAAATCACGTTGGAGGTAAGGAGGCTATTTGTGTCAATTCAAATTATCTTAACATTCTTGACGTATGCCTCTTCTTCTTCGATCTTTGTTTTACTTCTTCTTCGATCTCTGTTATTTTTGTTTTGAAGTCTTCATTATAGAGAATTCCCACAACTATAGACATCGTTTATGGATAGTTTTGTTTGCACATTTGAAACCAATTTTTTTACTGCCAACTATGGATAGGGTTTATTGATAATTTTGTTTGCAGAATCCTTGTTTTAAAGTGTTGTTAATAAAAAAAAAATCAGCAACTATGCATATCGTTTTGGGAAAATTTTGTTTGCACATTTAAAACCATGCCTCTTTTTTGAACCTCCTTTTAAATAAGGTTTATAATTTTTTCCCACAACTATGAATATTATTCATGTTTAATTTTGTTGGCCGTTGTTTTAAAGTAGGGTTTATAATTTCTTTGTGCAATTATAAATATCCTTTGTGAATAATTTTTTTTGTACATTTGAAACCATGAAACCACGCAACTATGGATGTAGTTTGTGAATAATTCTCTTTATACATTTGAAACTATGCATCTTCATTAAATTTTAAGGTAAGGTGTATAACTTTTCCGTTTATGTATAATTTTGTTTGAACATTTGAAATGTTGAGAACTTGTCTATAATTCTTTTTCTACAACTATAAGAAATACGTATTGATATTTTTCGTGTTCTATTATACTTTTGTTAACACATTGAAAACTTTGAGCACTCAGTTATCAAGATTCGGCCTCAAGTACTATATAGGCTCAATTACTATATCGGGCAAATCGTGTGGACTGAATTTTTGGATTATGGTTAACAACGCATCAATCATAGAAACATCCATCTCTTTGGGGGTTTGTCAAAACAACGGATGGGAAAAGTATTTTTTGGTGCGTGATACACTTTGAAGTCTTTTTTTTTAACTGTATCTTAATATGAAAATGGATTCAATTTTTTTTTTTATTGGAATTGGAATTTGGTTATAAAATTATATATTTTTGAAATTTTTTAATATATAAATTAAATTTAATTTTGTAAATTATATTTTTAATATAGAAATGTATTTTTAATATTTTTAAATATAAATAGGTAGAAATAATGTAAGCATTGGAATTTGGCATTTATATCATATATTTTTGAAATTTTTAATACACCAATAAATTTAAAATAGTTAAATTATTTTTATTTATTTTTTAACATAAGAGGAAAATGTTGTGAGGTGTGTTTATTTTTTATGTTCACAACTTTTTCAACTTTGATATTGAAAATCATAATTTCTGTTTTGTTATAATAGTTGAAATACGATGAAGGTATCAAAGTACATCTTAGTGTGTTATTAGAAACACACCAATAAATTAGACATACATCTTAGCAGCCAAGGTATTGAAGGCATACCAACATAATCTTGTGTTTCAACCACGTTAACCTCATTTGGTCCAATGAGCTGGAAGATATTTGTAGTTTCATTTGAGTCCACATATGTGAGATTATAATATCATTATTATTGGTGTTCCACCATACTTAGTGGAGGTTTTAGGAAGTTTGGTTGTGTTTTGTGTCTATAAGTTACTTAAGGGTTTCAAGAATTTATGTCTATGACCACTCAATTTTTACCTTATTTTATTTTTTAAAGATTTTATATAATTAATATATTGATTTTAAATAGTTTTGGAAATTAAGAATATGAGTTGTGTTACATTTCAATATAAATTTTACAAAAAAATAAATAAAAAATAATTAAATTGTTGTTCTCACAATTACTTATTTATACTATAAATTCCTATACATATTACTTGTTATGTTATCATGTATATATTGATATCTACTATCACTATAAAAAATGAATCAATAAGTATCATAAATAAAGGGAATTAATTGATATATAATTTTGATTTCTTTCTTAGGTTTTCTGAGGAGGTCAAGGGGGAGTTGGAGGTGGAGGTGGAGGTGG
>APFE031482112.1:0-26837 GCA_000404065.3 Pinus taeda
AAAAAGAACCCATGCACGTCCCATCACTTGGTGGGTGATGAATTGCCCCGCCTTTAAAGGGGAAATAACTATTACACATTATTCACAACATGCATCCACGACTGCACCCTCTTCACATCTATATACCCAATATGTGGACTTCCTCGTTATTGCTAGCCATTGGCCCGTAACATTTGGCTCTGAGACCCCCTTTATCCCCATCCATTCCATCATTATTCATATGCCACCTATTGATTGAAGGATGTATTGGGGACATGTCTTTCCCCCTAGGGGTTGGGAACACCTAATAAGGTCGTTTATTCTCCACACCTAGGGAGGCAACATTATTACGTGATTCACTTAGATGCACCAATGATTAATCGTACCTAATGGTGAGGATATAACACTGGACATCATGTGTGATTGGCAAGTTGTTTCCATCATGGGTTGGACAACTTAACTTGAGGCCTAGGTCCATTAAAGGAGCACTATGACACCCTACAAGTGAAGCATTGAGAATCATGGGACTCTTATCACTTGCAGAACATCATTACATTCCATGGGGACCTACAACACCCTAGCAGTTTGTGCTTTGGCCCACATTATTCATGAGATGATGCACTTGGACAAGTATGCCCCTAGCCGACTTAGTAGTGTCTACACAGTTTGGCAGCTAATATGAGGCCCAAATGAGGTTTGTCTCACCCCTTGAGACATGGGAGGGCTAGCACCATTCTTTGAGCCCTCAATGTTGGAGTAGAACCAACCTATTCTATCCAGGAGACCCTTGAGACCCATTTTGTTCCCTAAACACAAATTTGGGCTCCACAGGATGATTTGCATGGAGATTTAGGAGCCAACCCCTAGATCTAGATTTTTGGAGCCCACTACACTCGACTTGGCACTAGAGGAGCCCAACGCATGCCCTAGAAAGGCCTACACATGCATGGCGTCATCATTTCAACCTCTTTTGGGATTTAAGTCTTATGTTTTACATTGGCTATGAGGTTGGCTTGTAACCTCACCTAGTATCAAGCCCACTATTTTGCAATTTGAGGGGATTTAAGCTAACATTAGAGATCATTAAATGTATAAAAATAAGAGAGAGATTATTTAATTCTCTCATTATCATCACTTGGAGAATTCAGGCCTCATAAGAAAATTCACACTTATTCCTTCTTGGCTATTAGAGATTCTTGGAATCCATTTTGATATTTGGAAGCTATTTTGGATTGTCATTGGAGCTATTTTTTTGGTGAATGGATGGATATACTACATGTTATCTTGTATGTGCCTATTCTTGAAGGTCATCATTTTGAATTTGTCTAATGTATGGAATTGTTGTTTCTAGATTATGATTGATTATGCCCTAATTTGTTGGAAACTAATTTTAAAGCCTATCTAGTTGAGAATAGAATATGTTACTCATTGTATAACATGTAATGAATGTTCCTAGTGGAGGAATTCTTATAGCTCTCCATCAAACTCCATTTATCGACGAATCGGTAAATTCTAGCATTTTGATACTTAAGGCATCAAATTTAGGCCTCCTTAGCAACAAATTTGGCTTATCTATCACATCCTTCACTCCATATGCCTAAAGGACAATGCACTAGTCCAAATCATTGGTGATCAATCCTAAATTTTCTTCACACGTTTCTCTTAAAATTGGTCCTTTTAAGGCTAGGGCGAAAAACTAGGGCTTGCAGTGAAATTTTAGAGAGGAGGCTTTTTGGTGATTTCAAAGCCTAAACTTCAAGAGATGCGTCTAGGCTACCTAACCTATCAATTTGGTGGGCATCCATGTAAATTTCATCCATGAAATCTCTTTCCCTAGGTGATGCGTTAAGAGGGAAACCCTAGTTTCTTTTCCCCTCAACTTGAGGACTTTCTTGAGGGTTTCATGAGCCTTGGCTTAGTTCAATATCAATTGTAAGATTCCCTTTCCCTCAGGCCTTAAGCTTGTGAATACCTATTACCATCGAAAAACCTAAAAACCCTAGCTCTTGAGCTTTTCTTGGAGAATGATTTGCTTCCTCGAAGTCTTGAATCATTATTGAGCCTCTCTTTCGAATGAGCACTAGCTTGATCACTTTGTGCCTTGTACCTAGCATATCCATTCTAAGCTAAGTTGAACAAAGCGCCAAAAACATTTCAAAGTTTCCAAAACAGGTACGTTTAGAAACATCACCTTCCAAAAATGGAAACGTTAGTCAAAACATCATATATATATATATAGATAGATAGATAGATAGATAGATAAGTGAATAACACACTATCTTGCAAGAAATAAGGGAATAACACCCATAGATGAAAATTTAGCAGGAAAACAAAGTCTATATTAACTCTCATAGATGATTACATGATGGTTGAGTTTCAGTCGAATTTCTGAGTTTGGAGTATGGGTACGGATCGATACGCCAAGTTCCTAAAAGTTTCGTGCAACATAGATTCTAAGTGATCTACTTCATATTGAGACTCCTCCCATTAGTGAAAGTCTGTAAAGAGCAGGGGGCTTTAGCTGAGACACATTGGGCCTTTACCCCCATTGTTAGCACTTTATCTAACTATTGTCTTGCAGGGTTTCCCTCGCCAAGGCCTATTAGATTTTGTGGTAACAATCCCCACAAAACCTACATTTGTTTCTTGCTTTCTTAAATGAGTCTTGATGCCAGTTTTCACCTTCTTGTTCTTTTGTTCAATTAATTTTGTTGCATGTCTAACTTCCTCAGTTGTTTAATATGTACAAACTTGTTATATAGGTAATCATCTTTCTCGTCATGACACCTTTTTATTAAGGCATTTGTAAAACTCTATTAATGAAAAAATGAGTGTCACATTTTCTAGTCCACCATAAGAACCAATCATAAGCTTTTAAATGGTTGGAAGTTGTCATTATTTTTTCTTTTTCACCTGACGAGGGGTCTAATCAAAAAATCTCTTCGATTTTGTTGACCAAGACGATTGCTCCCCTATGGTCCTTTCCATCATACTTTGGTAATTCATTCTTAATTCAATGATGATTTCTATTTGGAATTCTTGTGTGATACTTACTGCCTAAAAAAATTACTTGAGGTGCTTCTTGATGTCTTTTCTCACTTGTATTTTGTGATTTTGGACTTGGTGTCGATTTTTGGTACACTAAGGGTATTGCAAATAATGCATGCACCATCTCGAATCGTTGGTCAATTTGTTTGCCATGGCAGTTAAGTGTCCTTGTAGTGTTGTCTTTGACGCCATTACTCATTCTTAATGCGATTTTCCGTCGATTCTCGCCATCTTCTATGGAATTGTTAACTCAATCTCCCTTTTCTATCAGTTTATTATTCTTTTCTATTAACACTTTTTGTTCTCTTGTGAATGGATGGATATACTACATGTTATCTTGTAAGTGCCTATTGTTTAAGATCATCATTTTGAATTTGTCTGTATGGAATTGTTATTTCTAGATTATGATTGATTATTCTCTAATAATCTGAAAACCAGTTTTAAAGGCTATCAAGTTGAGAATTGAACATGTTACTCATTGTATAACTAGGAGTTGCAGTGAATTTTAAAAAGGAGGCTTTTTGGTGACTTTAGAGCCTAAACATCAAGAGATACATCTAGGCTACCTAACCTATCAATTTGGTGGGCATCCATGTAAATTTCATCCATGAAATCTCTTTCCCTACGTGATTCGCTAAGAGGGAAACCCTAGTTTCTTTTCCCCTCAACTTGAGGACTTTCTTGAGGGTTTCATGAGCCTTGGCTTAGTTGAATATCAATTGTAAGATTCCCTTTCCCTCAGGCCTTAACCTTGTGAATACCTATTACTATCGAAAAACCTCAAAACCATAGGTCTTGAGCCTTCTTTTCTAGGGCTTTTCCTGGAGAATGATTTGCTTCTTCGAAGTCTTGAATCATTATTGAGCCTCTCTTTCGAATGAGCTCTAGCTTGATCACTTTGTGCCTTGTACTTAGCATATCCATTCTAAGCTAAGTTGCACAAAGCGCCAAAAATATTTTGGAATTTCCTAAATGGGTACGTTTAGAAACATCATTTCCCAAAAATGGAAACATCAATGGCCACATCATATATATAATATATTATATATATATATATATATATATATATATATGATATAATATAACTATATATTAGTGAATAGAATTCCGTGCAACATAGATTCTAAGTGATCTACTTCATATTGACACTCCTCCCATTAGTGAAAGTTTGTAAAGAGCACGGGGGTTTGGCTGAGACACATTGGGCCTTTACCCCCATTGTTAGCACTTTATCTAACTATTGTCTTACAAGGTTTCCCTCTCCAAGGCCCATCAGATTTTGTGGTAACAATCCCCACAAAATCTACATTTGTTTATTGCTTTCTTAAATGAGTCTTGATGCCAGTTTTCACCTTCTTCTTGTTCTTTTGTTCAATTAATTTTATTGCATGTCTAGCTTCCTCAATTGCTTAAGATGTACAAGCTTGTTATATAGGTAATCATCTTGCTCGTCATGAAACCTTTTTTATTAAGGCATTTGTAAAACTCTACTAATGAAAAAATGAGTGTCACATTTTCTAGTCCACCATAAGAACCAATCATAAGCTTTTAAATGGATGGAAGTTGTCATTATTTTTTCTTTTTCACCTAACGAGGGGTCTAATCAAAAAATCGCTTCCATTTTGTTGACCAAGACGATTCCTCCCCTATGGTCCTTTCCATCATACTTTGGTAATTCATTCTTAATTCACTGATGATTTCTATTTGGAATTCTTGTGTGATATTTACTGCCTAAAATTTTTATTTAAGGTGCTTCTTGATGTCTTGTCTCACTTGTGTTTTGTGATTCTGGACTTGGTGTCGATTTTTGGACTAAGGGGGTATTGCAAATAATGCATGTACCCTTTTGAATAGCTGGTCAATTTGTTCGCCATGGTAGTTAGGTGTCCTTGTAATGTCGTCTTTGACGCCATTACTCATTCTTAATGCGATTTTCCATAGATTCTCGCCATCTTCTATGGAATTGTTAACTTAGTCTCCCTTTTCTATTAGTTTATTAATTTTTTCTATTAACATTTTTTGTTCTCCCCCCCCCCAAACTCTGTTTGTGCCTTTTCAACATTGCCAAGACGATATCTTACACTATTCACCTCGTTTCTATATCCGTTGACTTCGACATGTAGTTCATTGTTGCTAATCATCTTGAGGTTGGCCTTTTTCTTTGCGAACCCCACTTCCTCCTTTTTTTTCTAAATTTATTTTCAATATAATATAATATATATATATAACTATATATATATATATATATATATATATAAATATAAACCTTTGAACCGAGAACTGGTCAGAACCAACCAAAAACCGGTCAACTAAAAGCACATAAACTATTCAAAATTTAAAGAAAAACATATATATTCATGTGCATCCATATGAATCCAAACCATTTATACTAGTGTTTCACATATCGTGATAATATCAAAACTATCGCGATACTACTGCCAAAACCCAGCTTGCCAATAGTTATTGCGATAATTTGCTAAAAATAAATATCACGATAATTTGGAAATTATCACCCTACATTTGTTAGGTTCACCTTATAACCAATTTTTTGTTATTTTAACATTCATTTTTTGCAAGTGAGTTAGGGGATTGAGCAGTGAGGGTATTTAATTTTTTTCCATCAAGCAAAAAGGGTGGCAATCTATTGTTTTCATTTCCCATGATATATTCTTAATGTGAAAGTGACTGTTGAAATATGTAACTAGGTTCGATCTTCATAATGGCATATGTAATCATGATTTTACATATTTAATAAAAACAAAAATAAATTTATTATTTGTGTTTTCGAGGCATGGGTTTCATCTTGTCAAGATAGAAGCTGGAAAATGACGACGAAGAAAAAGAAGATCAAGATCAAATTTTTTGGGCCCCTCTCTCTCTCTTTCGTTAGGGTTTATACAGTTTCAGGGCTAGACGAAATTCTGAAGCTACATCGAAGTTGTGAAGCTACAAGGTCGATGGTGTGAAGTTGCCTCTAGATCGAAGTTGTGAAGTTGTTAAGTCGACGCTGCTAAAGTTGCATCAAGGTCGAAGCTATGAAGCTGTTGGGTCAAAGTTGCTAAAGCCGCTAGGTCACAGTTGCAAAAATTTTTGTTGGGGTCGAAGCTGCTAGAGAAGTTGTTGGAGAAGTTGCTGGAAGGTCGAAGTTTGTCGCTGGAAGTTGTATAAGGAAAGCTCATCAAGAAGGAAGGATGACTTGGTCTAGGAGGGTCTTTGTCAAGGGTCATAGGACTTTGAATTCGTCAATTGAAGTTCTATAAGAAGAGAAGGATTTTGGTGGGTTTTCCTCTCAAATGGAGAGGTTTTGGCCCTAGCTGATTGCCTATAGCTTATGTCCTATTGTCTCATTGTTCTTTATGATTTGGTAGTTGTTTGATGATAGAGAACACTAATAATAATAAGAAAAGTAAAACTACATCACAAGCAGTTATCAAAGTAAGAGAAATCACCTACACTTGTTGCCCCGTAGATTTCTCAACATGGTATCAGAGCTAAGGTGACTACATCAAGGAAGTGCAACACAAAGAAAGATACTTTAGGGCCAAACTATAAAGAGATCATCTGTGAAACATCAAGAGCATCAATCATCAAGAAGGACCAACCCTCTCACCATACTGAAAGGGAATACTTAAGAGCATCAAAGAAGACCTCAAAACCCTAGCTCATCCAAAGAAGTGTTCCACACTTTAAGAGTTCTTGTGAAACTCACACATTCTACAATCATTATCATGAGGAAGGAAGAGCGAAGCACTTTTGGGTCTGTTTTTCTGAGCTATATTCTCCACAAGTGTGAAGTATTAAGACATTCTTCTGAAGCAATAAGTATCAAATTGCAGCCACCATCAAAGGTCAAGTTCTATGCCAAGAAAGGTCTCCTTTAAAGCTGAAATAACAAGAAAAAGAAGTCAAGTCAAGAAAAGTAGAAGGGAGGCAAATTTGTCCATATTCTAGCCACACGTGTGAACTAGGGTCATTGCAGAAAAGGCCGAAATTGCAGAACTACTACATCAAGCCAAAATTCTGAAGAAGGGTCAAAATTTGAGGTTGTGAAACAAGTTTAACTGACGTTGTCTTGAAGGAAGAAAAGCAGGAAAAAGCGTTTCATCATCATCAAGGAACTGATGTGATCTCCCTTTGAGCCAAGGATAACTTTTGAAGAAAGACATCTTCACCAAGAGGACATCTTCTATTATCTACATTATCATCAAAATTATGAAGGCATCAAGTTGAAGATTTCATCATCTAGGAGTATCTTCACTTGACAAGTAAGTATTCTTATATCTATATTTGAATATGTCAAAATGACTTCATATTGCAAGGAGAGAGGCAAATTGGTTGGGTCGTTAAGCTTTCTTGCATGAAAGAAGATGATAGATTTGATCCTCATAGAAAATGAAGTCGTTGGTCATGTTAAAGGTTTAATTGTCGAACCGTCAAAAGAAGAAGCTCAAGCTCTACAAGATGAAGATATCAATAGCCTCATACTTTATGCGAGTGTCAGAAATAAGAGACCAACTCCAAGAGTTGGGAGAAATAATGTCAAACAAGGAAATGACTACCATAGTGCTCAATGCACTACCAAAGGAATGGGGCAACTTCACATCAAGCATCTATGGGAAGAAGGAAGCTACTCCATTCAATGAACTATGGTCATTATGAAAAATCAAAGAAACCAGGCTAAAGGCAAAAATCGATGTAGAATCAAGCAAGCAACCTAAAGCATTTGTTGCCATGGCTAGAAGAAAAGGGATGTTTTGGAAGCTTGGTCCTCTGAAAAGGAAGAAGAACATGTCAAAGGTTCAATGTTATGGTTGTCATGAATAAGGGCACTGTAAGAGAGATTGTCCAAAGTTTAAGAAGGACAACAACAATAGAGAAAGGGAAGAAGCCCATATCACTGAAGAAGTGGAAGAAGCTAAAAAGAATAAATTCAAAAAGGAGGAAGTAAATGATCTCTACTATGATTGAGATAGTCTTCCTCACCTAGTTCTTTTCAAGTTTATGTTTCAAATTTCCTATTGTAAAGTATAACTATCATGGTAGGAATCATTAGCAGCATGATAGGATGCATCATGTTAAGAGATGGCATTATAAAAGCATACGATTGAAAGCAAGAGCTCATGACATCATCATAAAGAAGCATGAAAGATTGTTGAAATAGAAGTCTATGGTTGTCACTTGTAGAAGGATGTAGCTCTTGGTAATTGTTACCACTCAAACCAGCAAGAGACCTAAAAGGGGTTCCTAAGAGGGCAACTGCTAGGTTAAGGGCAACGGTGGAGGCTTAGACCACTGTCACCACAGCTAAGTCTCCCTACTCTTTACAAACTCTCATTGATGGATAGTGAAGGGATCACTTATAAATTATATGTGAATGGATAGGTGGAAAGTGGCCCTAGAAACCCTTTCCCAGGATGGAGTGAAGAATGGAACTTGCTTGCTCTTTAAGCAAGGGACTTGGCACTCTAGGGGTATGGGGTGAGGATTGGAGGGTTGAGGGAGAAGCAATAAGCATATAGACAAGGTTCTCAATCCCTATAATCCTTGGCGAACATGGATTCCATAATGGTCTTTGACAAATAACCTTTATTGAGAAGTGGGACCGCACGGGGCCAAGTGGACCCAACCTAGGCTAGGGGATGGAATGTAGCAACCAATGATGTTCCTATCCTGGACAAGATGAAGGGAAATTACCAAACAAGAATATTTACTTCAAAAGGTTGAATTGATCCTGTTGAGATCTAGCCTTGGGGATGCCTAGGCAAAATTCGATCCTAGAGCTAGGGCTTGGGATTCCTGGAGATTCCACTGTTAGAATGGCCTCAAATTTGGAGGAGAGGGAGGCGACCCACCAGCGCAGTAACCTGTAGGATATCAAATTTTTTCCTTGGCTCAATTCCCAGAAAATTGATGCCCTAGGTGACCTAATGGAGCTAGACCTAGCGAAAAAGGGGAAAAAAGTAAAAAGAGGGTTAAAATGATCACCCTTTTTGAGGGATCAGTGCCTAATTCACTTGGGGATATGGAGTCAAGAATGATGATGAGTAAGAACTTGGTTTCTTGATCAAGGAGGCCCGAAAAGTCAGCTTCATCCAATGTTGAGAGAAAGGAAAGAAAAGTGACCGTCAAGCATTTATACTTCAAAGAAAATGATACAAGCTTATCGAGACAAATAATCTCTAGCAAATTTCATTTATATAACATTGGCCCATACATTAAATTAGCTAAAAGATGCTTAATTCCACATTTCCATCATGCAGCAACTAGTCCTAATTTTAGCAGTATGTAGCAACAAGAATAACAACGTCAAAATTTACTTACAAAGTTATGGAATATATCCAACCAGCATTGCCTTTGCAAGACAAAGCTCCAAAACAAGAAAAATAGCCCAAATCCATACGTCAAAATTCACCATCTCTAAAAAATATCCTCCAAGGAAAAACGCAAAGTTCTCTATGATTAGAGAGATCCCAAGTCAAGTGATGATCCAAATGAATGTATCTAACATCAATATATATAGCCTTCCAAGGAGTTAGAATTAGCCTATGGGCCTACATTAGCCCCTAAATATAAAATAATGTGCAAATAAAAAACTCTATTGTTAACAAGCCCATCAAACTAGCTCACAAGTGTAAAAATAAGCCTCACAAGGGGCCAAATAA
The DNA here is from genome assembly GCA_000404065.3 of Pinus taeda. Classification (NCBI taxonomy): domain Eukaryota; kingdom Viridiplantae; phylum Streptophyta; class Pinopsida; order Pinales; family Pinaceae; genus Pinus; species Pinus taeda. Next base: position 9,690 of record APFE031482112.1, read on the forward strand.
TAATATGTACATGTCGTAGGACCCTCCAAAGGCTTGATAATGTCCTGAAGTGGCATACTGAGGAATAAATTCCTAGGAATATGATGGACAAGGGGGTTGCAACGTTTCCATTGGATTTTATCATGTACTGGGGTATGGAACTTGTATTTAATCAAGAGAACCAAGCCCTCTATGCAGGGGAGGCTCCCAATAATCAAAAGCATGTAGGGTACCAGGGTATGAAACTTGTATTTAATCAAGAGCACTAAGGTCATTCGACTATGTAGGAGGAGACTCCCAATCAAGCACGAGACAAGAAATTAGAAATTTCTCGTGGCTGATTTTGGATATTTCTATTTTCATTATGTGATCATTCAATGAGTAATGTGATGTAATTTAGAGAACTCAATAGTTTGCATGAAATTGACAATTTATCATAATGTATAATAGAAGTACATTAATGCTTATGATTGCAATATTTCAAATTCCTAATATATATATATATATATATAATACATATATATATATATAATATATATTAATATATATTCACGTTTCCCCGTTTCCAAAATTTGGGGAGAACACGTTTCGTACCCGTGCCCATTTCAGAAACTCGTACCCGTTTCCCCGTTTCGTGCAACCTTGACTACAACCATGAGTGGTTGAATGGTGAACCTTCCCGCAGATTCCCTCCTCACATGGATGGTGAAATCTCACAGGGGAGGAAAGATGCATTCAGGCAGGTTTTTCAGGATTAAGCATCCCTTGTTGAGGTGGAGGATGCCTTTGCAAAGTTTTCCATTAGCACTAGTTGATTAGGAGGATATGATCTGATTAGAGACAGGGAGACTAAGAAGCCCTATTCTTGGTGGGCAAATCATGGGGCAAGAAGCCCTCCTCTATAGCAGTTAGCCATGAGGCTCCTCTCTCAGGTGACTTCATCCTCTTGTTGTGAGAGGAACTGGAGCACATATGGGAATGTTTATAGTGTCAAGAAGAGCGGGCTTGAGCAGTCCAGGGCAGAGACAATGGTGTATGTGCACACCAACCTTTGTCTTATTTACAGGCAGAGGGATGAGTGGTTGAAGAGAAAGACAAAGATGTGGGATGTCTTTCCTGATGATATGGGTTTGGAGACTTTGGGCAGCAGTGTTGAGTTGGCATTGGCCAACTTGGATCTCAATGATTCAGTGCTAGAGCTTGTCACATTTGATGATGGTGATATTGTAGAGGGGTCATCCTTCACACCAGCAGATGCAGAGATGACTTTGGATACAAGGGAGGAGGATGCAGCGGAGGAAAGCAGTGGTGACCATGATGATGAAGACAATGATGTTGATTTTGATGATGACTATGAGGATTGATGACTCATGAGTCATGAGCTACCTATGGCCGTAAGGCTTGTATACTTGTAATTGTTTTGTATTTGCTATTACTATTTTCCATTAGCATTGCACTACCTATGTAACACATTTTGATTTTGATGACTTAATGAGAAAACTACAGTGTCTTTATCTTACTATCACTACAGTAACTTTATCTTACTATCTTGTCTTTCTCCTATTGGATCATTGATGAATTGAATATGTATTATGATTTATCATTTATATCACAATTGTATTTTTATGCATAATGTTACTTTGTAAAACTTACATCTAGATGAAGATCTATGTTTGAAATATAAATATATATATATAATGTATTTGACACTCGAATCCCCGTATCTGTCGAATCTCAAATCCCTATGTCAGGTGACTTAGATCATACCCTAACTTATAACAGCTGTCTTTGGTCTAGGTATAGAGTACTTGAACCTTGGCAAAGAATATCTAGGCCTTTCTAGGCTTTGCTGGTACATTATTCCGTTTAATAGACCTGTTATCCATCACCTTGAACCATAGAAATAGAGTATCCTTTATAGGAAAGCCTCCCTTGTGGTCATATACCACTAAAGAACAGGAGAAAGGTTGCTGAGGTGACAGTGGCAACCCTTTCTCTTGTTGCCATAACGTTTGGCTACACCTAGTGAGTCTTTGCAATGGGCCTGCTAGATTTTGCAGCAACATTCCCTCCTATTTTGTCTCAAAACTTTTGGTCTATACTCTCTTGCATGCCTTTGGGGCCTGTACATCACATCCTGCTGAACCTTGTAACCATCTTGATTGCAATTCAACTAATTTGTGGTGCCATCGTATAATCTGATGCTAATGCATAAGCCTGATCAGAAGGTTTCAACTCTACATTGAGATCTTTTGCTGGCAAAGGTTCTTCCTTATCTAACCTCTAACACATAACTCTTTCCAGCTTGATTGCATCCTTTCTCCAGAGAATGCATCCACGAGGGCTATCACAGCAGGAACAACTGCCTGGATGACTCCCAGAATCTCATGCCATTGATGTCTTTGTAACCTCTGCTTTGAGAGTTAACACACAAGATTTTCATAACTTAACAACTACTAGCCTACTGGAAATAAGGCTGTATGTCACAAAAATTCTTTTGGACAGTATCTTACATATTTCATTTTCTTCTTGTGTCTGCATGTGAGACATTCAGGCATGATTATTTTTGAAGTTCATGATCACAAACTGAGAGATATCTCAGCCACTCCTATTGCATACTACTTGAAGCTTTCATGTCTTCAATAAAGCAACTGGAATTTTGAAAAAGTCCCTCAATTATAACATTATTAGTCAATCTTAATCATAAATTATATCATCCTTTATTTAGTTTTGCTGATTATGCTGGAACAAATACCTACCAGCATCAGAAGCTTATTTGCCCCATCAGCAAGAGTTGCAAGACTGCCATACTGCTCAGGATTGAAATCCATCAAAGCAGAAGTCAAGTATTCTCCAGCAGGGGTGCTCTTCATCTTCTCCGAATCTGAGTGGATAACAGCTAAAGTTCCTGTCGTTTGACCAGTACCAGAGCTCGGTGACCTTTGATCTGGACTCTGAGATTGAGTATTGCTATTGCTGCATCAACATACCAGACAAATAAGAAAATTTGTAAATATTCAAGGAAAACGATAGGAAACCATATATAGCCATCAAATATAAAATTGCATAATCAGGAAAGAGAAAACCTGACTGAGCCATCTAGCTGGTGATCATCATATCCTCTTGAATCTGTCCTTGTGGCCTAAGACATTTGCAAAAGGAAAAACCATAGTGAACAAAAAATATAGAATAGTTCAATCAATATATGTTACAAATTTTAATAACCCAAGTTCATTAATAGTAAAAACGTGCCAGGAATCAGAATAACAAATTTTGCATGGGTGATCATATCTGATCACTACACACCAACATGCTGCTTTTGTCTATTTACTGAGTAGAACAATGCTATTGGCATAGGTACCATTATAAGATGAAAAACGTTCTTGAATACATTCACAGCATCACACTTCTTATGAGTAAATACTATATACAGAACACAGCTGCACATAATCTTCCTTGCTTCAATTCCAATAACAACTTTCCAATCTTCAGACAAGTCTTCACGATGTGAGGATACAGAAGCAGGCAAACACACTTTAGAGTCATGTGGAGACACCTCCCAAATGTTAGAGAATGTCACGGTGGCCAATGGGACACTGAGGTCCCCAGCATAGGTAGCCCCCTCTTTGAGTTTAAAGGCTGGAAAATTTAATATGAAATAAAATCAAAAGAAATCACCTAAAAAACTAAAAAACAGCAGTGATTCGACCCTACCTACACACTGCCAGATAGAAGAAATCACAGATAAATGGCCTTAGGTTCTGTGGTTCTTATGTTTCTTCTTAAAACAATGTTGGCTTTGGGGGATGGGAGAGGAGAGGGGGAGGACGACACATCCAAATGTCCCACTTTTCAGGAGACACCTAAAAGAACATTCTTCTACAACACACGCATCCCACATAGATGAAACGTTTTGCTGTGCATTTTTAGAGTTTCACACCAAGTGGGGCATGGCAAAACATTTTCCCATGCCGCCCAACCCATGGTAACAAGGACCATGTCTATGACCATTGGGGGCATATCGCCACATATACATTGTTGATTTGGGGTAGCATCGGATGTGCTCTAGCCATGGAAATTGTTAGAGAGGCTAAAGCACGTGAGATCTCCAAGACCCAGAAATTGTTTGGGGAAATTCAACCTGGTTAGAGAGATATTAAATTAATTAATATTTTCAATGGCGTTCCTAAGTCTAAACTTAGGAAAATTAAAATATTAATGGGTATTAATATAAAACTGGGTGAGAATGTTCTAAATGACATGGATCAAGCCAAATCTAATCTTGGTTGTTGATTAGAGACTTAATCTCGATCATTGAAGACTCAACAGGAAAAGTATAAGAGGAGGCTTGAAAGTCAGTTGGAGATACACCAAGATTGATCAATCAATTCAATTTTTCTGGAGCGGGGTTTGCTGAGAAAATTCGAACAAGTGATCTGAGTTGTAGCAAGGGGTAGTGAGTACATAGCAAAGAGGCAGAGATAGTGCCAAAGGGCCAGCGCAGTGATTGAGGAGGCTATGCAAAGGCAGCAGGAGCCACGTAGAGGTAACTAGTGACTGCGCAGAGGCTGAGGGTGTAACAGCCCAAAATAAATATCTAATTAACTTATTAACATTAAATTTAAATCAGAGTGGCACTTACCTAGCCAAATAACATATAATTAATTAACTAAATTTTCAAACTATGAAGAGAGTGCTTACCTGTGCTTACCTGTGGTAGAAGTAGGCTTACCGCAACAAGGTTTTGGGGACGACTCTCCACCCAACCATAGGCTCAATTGCGCAAGGATTTGCTACAACTGGCCACCCCCGAGCCCTCAATCAACGTACCACTGCCAGTGCTCCTAAGTCTTAGTATACCATTCTCCCAAGAGAATGAAAGATAGAATCTTGGAAAGATGGAATGCAAAAATGCCTCTCATCTTCCTCACCATCTATTAAATAGAGCAACATTGGAAGGGGAACCACATGCACACACTCCATGTGTCTACATGCAACTTTGATTTTTAGCTTTCTTGTTTTATTTCCTTACTTTTCTTTTGATTTTTAGCTTTCTTGTTTTATTTCCTTCTTTTTGATAGCTTTACTGATTTTTTTATTGTTTTCTTTGTTTTATTTCTATTTATTCTTATTCAAAGCTTTGGTATAGTTATTACTATTTTTATTTTTATTATTTTTATTTATTTTCTTGTATATTTTTAAATATCATTTATTATTAACATTTATAGATTTATTTTTATATTTATTATTTATTATGAAGTGATTTATTATTTATTATTTATATTATTATTATTTATTTTGTATTATTTATTATTTATTATTTTTATTATTTATTATTAAGGGGAGGGATATTACACAAGAAAGTTGCTTAATAATAAAACCCTCAGAACTGCTACACCGGTTTTCCCAAGTTGGGTTTTTCTAGGGACGATTGTCCAAAAATAACGGTGTCCCTTGTGTGCTTGTCTATTATTTCAGTTGATGATTTGTAGATGAGTTGAGACTGCATTTGTGTTTATTTTCAGTATTTATATGGTCAAATAACTTGTTAAGGAATAAACAAGTAGGTGAAATAAACCAAATAATGTGTAGGGATTTCTGACGTGTCAGACTTAGAAATTTCAACATGGTATTAGAGGATTGTAGATCACAGGAGAACTAAAGGCACCAGCTGAAATTAGAAAATTTGCAGTAGAAACAGTTGTCCTGAGGACAGAGTTGTTCCTAAGCAGAAGGCAACTGAGAACGAGTGACGCAGAGGGCCTGCATCATCATTTCGAGCTAGAGAGAGGGCCAGCACAGAGGCAGAGAGAGGCAAAAGAGGCTCACAAAGAGCCACGTCATCCTACTCAGCCAGGTAGGCTTGACGCAATTGGCCAGAGGAGCGATTCACCCTTGTTGGGATTGCTTAGAGCTAAGAGGCTCAGTTTCTTCAGCTGCTAGGCATTAAGGCGCTGTAGGCAGATTGTGAATTGGGAAGTTGGTGGGGTGTATTGTTGTTGAAGCAGAACAGTGCCTAACAGGACAGAACCAAGGTAGACGGAGCCGCTGCCTTGAGGGATTTCTATCCAAGAAATCTGGATCCGACTTGTAGTTGCAAAGAGGATCGGAGAGGAGCAGATCGACAGTTGGCGGGAAGATTTCCAGCAGGGAAATCGAGACTCAGAGGGAGTCTAGGAGAGAACTTCCAGGAGGGAAGTCGAGACTTAGAGGGAGTCCAGAAGAAGAGTGAAGATGGCAATGAAAGGACTGAGGGATCACGACAAGTTGGACAGGGCCTCCAACTTTGTCATCTGGAACTGTTCTGGATAGGCATCACATCAAGGGCTTCGCCATGAGAACCATGGCTATCCCAGTCGACCCAGCTGATAATGAAAGGTATGAGGATGCAATGGAGAAGGCAAAGTGCATAATCCTTGATGGAGGATCATCTAGTACAGCATATTACAGAGAAGAACATGGCAAAGGAGATGTGGGATACCTTGACGACATTGTATCAGGGCACTTCCGTGCAGAGGAAGACGTTGTAGGAGAATCAGCTGCAGTCGTATTAGATGCAGAATGGGGAGGAGATAGACCTATACCTCAGCAGGTTGTAAGAGATTCGAGACCAACTTACTTCCATAGGGGCCACGCCAGATCAGGAGTTCTTGGTGAGTACCGCCCTAAATGCAATCTCTGAGGACTAGGAGACATTTGTCCAAAGCATTTTGGGCAGAACTACTCTTCCAAGATGAGAAAAGATGTGGGCAACTCTTCGCCAAGAAGAGATCAGACGGTTGACCAAGGCGAGAAGTACCAGCAAAGGAGGTCGAATCAAGAAAGAGGAGGAGGAGGATGCGGCTCTGGCATCTACGGGACAGTGGGGGAAGAGGAAGAAGAAGGACATCTCCAAAGTAAAGTGCTTCCATTGTGAAGAGTTGGGTGACTGGGTCATTATGCAACCCAGTGTCCCAGGAAGAAGAATAAGGGAGAGGCTTCTGACTCCAAGTCAACTCCGGCTAAGGCGAAGAAAGAAGCCGAGACGAAAGACGAATGTGCCATGAGTGCTCATGCACCTCTAGCGAAGAGGTGGGAAAACATTGAGCTATAGTCAAGAGGACTACAGAAGATGAGGGGCAGGATCCTAATGATGGATCCCAGTTGGGGTTTGAAACGTTGACGAAAAATGGTTCGTATTGTGGATTCTCCGGTAACTGAGTCAAAAGATATAAACCACAGATGTCTTAAATCCAGAATCCTTGAGGAACCCAAACTCTTGGATCATATCCAGTTATGGGAGCCTCGAGTGACAGTTGCAGGGTGACAAATGTCGATAGAAGCAAGATGCGAATGGAGCGACATGGTAGTGCTAGAGTGCAAGGGTATGTGGCAGCGCAGAGATGGTTGCAGCAGTGCGAGAGGCACAGAGGTGTTGCAACAGAGCAGAGATAGCAGAGGGAGCACAAGATAACAGAAGAGGTATCTTCAGCATCAAGGGGCTTCTAGACTGACAAGGATGTCAGTAGTTAGCTAGATCAATTACTTACTTCTCGGTAACTGAGTTGCAGTGCAGCAGTTAACAGTGGTAGTGCTATGGGCAGCACAATGCAGCATGTTGAGAGAGAGTTGCAGTGCAGATGCAGTGTTGGGTGGAAGAACCAGCAACAACATGGATGCAGAGGGAGTTGCAGTACAGATGTAGCAGTACAGATAATGCAGTAGGAATTTCTAACGTGTCAGACTTCGAAATTTCAACTTACATTGCTATAGTGGGAGCAACTTTTAGTGTCGTTGGGAAGATACATGGTCTCTTTTTTTGTGTCAACTTTTTGAATCCAAAACCAAATCCATTATCAGGACAAGTAGTCAATTAAAGGATCAAATCCAGAACCAGACCCATCGCATCCAGAATTGGACCCATCATCAGGACAACAAGTCAAGCCCTTCAATTTATTTGTTGTCCTCCAGATCCATCGAATCCAGCACCAGAACCATTATCAAAACAAGTCAAAATTGTTGTCATGATGATGGGTCTGGTTCTGGACTCTCTGGATCTGGTTCTGGATTTTTTCCTTCAATTGACTTGTTGTCCTGATGATGGATACAGTTCTAGATTTGAATATACATGTTTTCAATTGACAAAAAAAACACCATTTTTTAAATGGAGTTAGTGGGTTATCAATCAAAACGAAATAAAGGTGATAACATATAATACAAAAAAGCATAATCAATATTTAATCATTTTGATACTTACGGACTCAACAAAGCACTGAACATAAACATCACAATGCCTCAAAACCAAAGTTTCAAGAAACTAGCTCCCAAATGGCTCAGGTAAGACCCAAAACATTTTGGATGTCTTTCCCAATTTGGAAACATGCCCTGAGCCATTTTGGGCCTAAACTCGAGTGTTCCAGGGCCAAGAAAACTCATTTAGGGCTATGGCACCCACACAAACTCTAAAAACAATTATATATATATATATATATATGAACTTAAAAACCTGATTATCTTTGTTGTCACTAGGAAATCCCCACACTACAAAAGCTGAAGGGAGTTTGGAAACACTAGCAAATAAGCAGTATCACCTTGCTTGTCCTCACTTCAAAGTAACTACTTGTTAACTTTAGTGGTGCATCCCTCAATGATCAAGGGATCAACACTTGGAAAGGAAAATGATTAGTAGCACCCAAAATCAATATTAATGCTGCCTTTTTAAATGAACTGCATCTAAATGTAAATAACAGCAACCCTAAAGGTGTCCTGAATGCAGAAAATATGCATGAAAAACGATACAGCAAACTATTCTAAACTATGGGATCAATTCCCAATGCAAGTATATGTTTTCAACTGATAAACTAAGGTGCAAACACAGAAAATGCAGCAAGATAATATGACTAGATTAAGGTTGTCTATGCTAAATTAAATGTTGTTTTTTGAGTATTTTTATGTTTTTCAATGTTTTTAGACTTTTCCAATGCATGGAAATCAAGAAAGCTAACATTTCTGTCTAATCCGCACTTAAAAATGGAATTACAGCAAGTTTATGTCAAACTTGTAAATTAACAGAAAATTATAGTAATATGATGCACATGTTTCAATGTAGATAACCTTTTTTTGCTTTTATGTTAATAATTTAGTAACTAAAACAAATAAAACTAGTTCATTATTGGAGACAAAAAGGAGGATAGAAGAAAGCAAGTAGGGTAAACGAAAGATTTAATTCCTACCACTGGAGTTCTACAAAAAATGAAATTAAAAACAAGTAAAAATGTATAAATGTTACATAAATTCTTGAACACAAAGCAAAAGAGATAGCCAGTGAAGAATTGTTTGATTGTCATTATTACAAAACATTGTAAGAAGAACAAAATCCTTGACAGGTCTGGAAAAGAAAGAACTTTCCAGTTAGAATCATCTTCAACTAGATGGGATAATGTAAAATCATGATCCAATAAAGAATTCTCCAACTATGGCAGGCACTGTCTAATATTCCTAATGGAAATTTACAATGATAAACAAAGCAAACATAGTAAAAACATACACAAAAATTTACAGCACCTCAAACAACCAGAAATCTCCATAAACTACGTTGTGCTCAGCGATTTTATTAATATAGTTGCTGGGTACAAAGGTATAATCAGAAAGCATGCACTTGGGCTTGCTCAAGTCAAGCTAACAATATCCAGGTGATGAAATCAGCTGCTCTAACATGCAATATGGCTGTCCCCAACAATCTCTGTCTTGTCTCAGTGAAGACTGCACTGCTGGCTGCAAATAATAGTTGCTACAGCCTCCTCTAGTGCTCAGAAAATTCCGGAAATTAACCCCGGGCTCAACATCCTCCTCCATAATGGACTCAACATGAGCCTCCGACTACTCCATAGACAACCCAACATCCAAGACATCCTCACCAGTCAACTGTAGATGGTTGTCATCTGGCAACTCTGCCATAAATCTGGATGCCTTTGTACCTATTGGCTCCTCATCAACAGTGGAGATGTCTCCCAACTATTGGCTCCTCATCAACAGTGGAGATGTCTACCGGCACCTCATCAACCTGTGGTGCGCTATTATCAACTAAGAACTTGGTCAGAACCCGGGATAACTCATCAATGGATACCTCAACAATGGATGGCATCTCATCAACGAGTGCATGCTCAACTGTCTACTTGCCAACCATGGGCCCTTGAACTACTGTCTCGTCTTCTTCCTTAATCCTACTCATCATCCCAGCATAATTCCATTGAATTCCCATTGGTTTGTGCATGCCTCGTAGTTCACAGAACTCCGAAAAAGAGAGGCACGCCTGAATGTCGCAACCCAATGATTGGTATGTCCTCCAATTTGCTTCCAATAACTCCACATCAATTGCAATCATGTCCTCCCACCTTGATGCATTACCCATAATTTTGAGCATAGTGGATTTGTTGTATAATTGAGAATGACCCTGATTCCCAATTGCAGAATGAATCAACTTCTCCCCCACATCAATCATCATTTGTTGCATCCTAATAACCTCATTCAAAGTTACTGCCATGTTGTTTGATTCTGATCTTCCTTTGGATCTCATGATTTCTTCTTTTTATTCTAGTCTTGTCATAGAACGAAAGGTTTCCCACAAGCTGAGCCACGCTTATGGCTCTGATGCCACTGTAATATTCCTAATGGAACTTTACAATGATAAACAAAGCAAACATAGTAAAAACATATACAAAAACTTACAGCACATCAAACAACCAAAAATCTCCATAAACTACGCTATGCTGAGCCATTTTATTGATATAATTGTTGGGTACAAAGGTAAAATCAGAAAGCATGCACCTGGGCTTGATCAAGGCAAGATAACAATATCTAGGTGATGAAATCAGCTGCTCTAACATGCAATATGGTTGTCCCCAACAATCTTTGCGTTGTCCTAGTGAAAACTGCACTGTTGGTTGCAAATAATAGTTGTTAGGGCCTCCTCCGGTGCTCAAAAAATTCTGTGAAATTAACCATGGGCTTTCGACCAAAACCCACAAAGAAATTGGCCAAATCTTGACCTCGAAATTTTGGCCCAAATTTCCCCTAGCTCCTCTAGTTGCTGGCTGAATTGGGACCCCTGTTTGACCCCTCAAATCTGCCCAGAAATTATGCCAAATTATTTCTGAGATCCTTGTCAAAAACCCAAAAAAACCCAGGAAGGGTTTGTCATAGTTTTGACTTTCCAAAATTGACCACAAATGCATGGCCCTCCTCCACTAGCAAAAGATGTAACCTGCGATAGATTTGGTGTTTGCTACTCCTCCCAAGTGCTGGAAAATCCCCCAAAATAGTTGCAAACCCCAGCAAAATACTTCCCCAGACTCCACCTCAAGTCTCAACCCCAAAATCACTTCACACCTCAACCTCCTTGCCTCCTCCAAGAACTGTGCAATCCCTGCATTGTCACTGCTGAGCCTCTCCACAAACTCGCACTCCTTGCTGCTAGTATGAACCAGACCCTATGGAACTTCCTCCTATAGTGCCATCTCTAGTTGACTAGCAATGATATGTCATTAACATTTATTTAGCCCTAAGGCCCACACTTTATTCTTTGAGGACCTCAGGTTGAGGATTCGGACATATGACTCTATTATTAGTGGTTGTGATATTAGTGGTTGTGATGTTTATGTATGTTCTCCATTGATATTATGATTAAGATAGCATTAATGGCTATGCATGTATCTATTGGTATTATGATGATTGTAGCATTTATGGATATGTATGCTCTCTACTGATATCATGATGATAATAGCTTTGATGGATAGGTATGTTTCCATTGATGTTATGATGATGATAGCCATGATGGATGTGCCCCCATGTTAACTACTTGCATTAGTTCTGGTTCACAATGAGTAATGATGCGAATGACTAGGTGATGTTAATGATGCTATTATGAGTCATGACAATGACTAACACTGAGAAACCTTGTTACTGATGATTATTGAGTATGACAGGAAACCATCAAAGGCACTCACATATGACGAGTTGGTGACACTTGGTTTGATGAAAATTTATATTACTTTATCTTTGAAATTCTAAGTCGATTTTGAAACCTACTATATATGTTTATCTATATTCTGATGATATGTTAATGGTTGTAGGCACAGATTAGTTGCTTGGTCGAATGACTCATATATGGGTGATGGGGTTGTACAAGTGGATGGAACTACATGGGAGGGGTGGGACAGTGTCCCTAATTTCACCCACTAGCACTCCCGCCGTGACTTGGGCTGGAAAGGTTGAAACACCTTCACCTTGAAGATCACAATGCCATGAGGGCAAGTCCCAAAGTTGGGTCACTCATGAGGATTTTACCATGGAGCGCGCATCACGGCAAATTCCTTGATCCCCGACACCATTAGTTTCACTATAGTAGACAACATAAGAGATGATAGTGGTTTATGTCGTTGCACCTATGTGGTGTGGCACCCTTGGAACTTCAAGAGAATTTCTTGAAGGGCACAACCAACTTGGCACCCTTGGCATCACAAATAAACTATTAGGCATGGCACCCTTGGAACTTCAAAGGAAGTTCTTGAAGGGCATGACCAAACTTGGCACCCTTGGAATCATTAAAAATAAATTAATTGATAAATATAATCAAGAAATGAAAACTAGGTAAATTTACATCAAGGGTAAATGATGTTAGAAACCAAGGTAATTAAACTAAAAATAAAACTTGGGTTAAGATGATCATAGGAAGAAATAAAATAGGTTACCTTAAAAAAAGGCTACCATTCCCATGTTGGAAAATTTTAGGTAGATTATGTAGTTTAATTAGGTAAAAGGGGAAAGAGAAACATAATTGTAATGATAAAGATTAATCCTAAAATATTTAAACCTAATTAAGAGAAGATGATGGTGAATTAAAATAAAATTATAAATTAAATTTTGGATAAATGTAGAGAACCTCCATGTGGCAACAACCAACATAAGAATATCCATCTAAGAGATAACTTGAGTTAAATTAGGGAGTAGATAGGGGATCAAATATTGACTCATTAATTGACTTTAATAATGAACACAAATTAAAGAGTAACAAGCGGTTTCAAGAAAGCAACTAGGAGAAGAAATAGGAATCTTGTTGAGGTGAGGAAAATATTAGTTTTAAATTAAAATTTAAGTAAATAATTTTGGAGACCCTTGATGAGAGAGTGACACATGGGTGGGTGAATAATCAAACAATTGAATTATAAAAAAAATAATTAATTATGGATGACATGCCAAGTGTCACCTATGAGGACTCCTATAAAAGTAGGGGCAAACCATGAGAGAAGGGACTTTTTGGAACCCTATGGTTGGATGGATGTGACTATGTCAGAGCAGTGATTATGAAACTATAGTGAGTTTGGTGAGGTAGAGAATTTTAGAGAGGGGACTCTTGAGCCAAGGAGTGCTCTCCTCTACCAGCTATTGCATTCCTCCATTGTACAACCCCATTGCAGCTCGGGGGTCCGTAGGGAAGAAGAGTACCCAAGAAATAGGCTGAGAGGTTAACCGGTGGGTCATTACATTCGGATCAAGCACGACATCATTCACTCTCGGAGGTGACCGGCAACAAGGGAAGACAAGTAATGGAGTCTCGTCTTCTGGTGAACGGTATATGTATGTTGCAATATTAATTTGTATAATTTTCTTGTAGCCTTAGTTAAATATATGTCAATTTTATGATATGTTCAGTGAAATGAAATTTAGGAATGTGTTAGACAGTTGAGTTCCCAATGTTTTCTTTTCTGGTTGTATTTTATTGTGAATTGTTTATATAAAAATAAAAATACAGTATAGAATTGGTCCTTATACTTGGTATAGAACTGGTCCTTACACCTGCTTGGGCTAGCCCTTGAAGTCCATCGAAGCAAGGGTTGAGATCTCCGCTCGGAGACACTCGTGTGCTAAACAACACTAGAGACTTGGCTTCTGCTCAAGCGTGCTATGTCAAAGACACAATTTTTGAATAGTGAATGGATGACCAAAATGAATGCCTCTTTATCTATTTATCAAAGAGCCTCCAAGATGCCCATGTGGGCCCAGCTCAACTTTCCCCACCAACTTAGCTCCAATCAGAGGGTCTTCCACATGTGAGTTGTAATTCTCCATGTGGTGGCCCCCACGCTCCACTAGAGCCGCAATATTTCCCTTCCTAATGTTTGGGCCCCCACTTAATCCCAAAATTCATGTGGGACCTCTGAACCCACATCACCTAACTGCAAACATGAAATAAGACAAAATTGTGCAAGATTGATATTTCTCTTAGCAATCAATATTGCTAAGTGGGATTATCACAGTCCTCCCCGCCAAAACGGTGTTTGTCCTCAAGCCACTGCCAAACAATGCTCTCTCTAGTTGTTGCTCCCCATTGTCACTGCAAAAATGTGTCAGGGTCCCAAATGTGCCACTGATTTGTCCCTGACCTCTGCATTGTCCTGACATGAAAGAATCCCTCAATACCAGGATCCCAAGCCATCTTGTCCCACCTGAAGCTCCCCTCGCTCCACTCACTATCCTGCCCGGTATAAGTATCAGAATTCCCCTATATACCATCAATGAGTAGGGGATCATGATAATGTGGCACTTTGCCCTACTCCTCGTGAAGTTGTCCTACCACGTAGGCCATCCCATGCACTCCAGGAGTATACTCTCCAAGATACCACCCAATCCTTGTAGAGATAGTGTCTTGCTCACGTAAGCTTCTCCTTATATCATCCTGCTAACCCACCTACCATGCTAATGAAGTCCCCCATGCCATCAGCAAGTCACCAATGCCCAATAGAAGATCTGAATGATCTTCCCCTCCAGAAATCTGCTCATCCCCAAGGATAGTTGCACTGCCAAGTCCTATGATGCCCCGATCCTACACTAGTATGAAAAGGGTGCCACTATGTTGTCGTTGCATAACTCTAATCATGACAGTCTCCCCCTAACGCTCAAGTTGTATCCACCTCTCCTGGGATGTAATGGCAAAACACCTATGGAGTCCCAACGCATCTTGACCAAGCACCTCCATGATGTCACCTCCTACCCATCCAATGTTAATTTTTTGGGTAGCATCGGATCTAGCTCCGAAATTTTGTGGAGGGCCTAAAACACATGAGATCTCCAAGACCCAAAAATAGTTTGGTGAAATTCCACCTGGATTGTATTTTATTAAAATAATTAATATTTTTAATGGGGTTCCTAAGTCTAAACTTAGGAAACTTAAAATATTAATGGGTATTAATGAAAATATGAGTGAGAAGCTTCTAAGAGACGAGAATCAAGTCTAATTTAATCTTAGTCGTCGATTAGAGATTAGGTGACGATGTTGATTTCTCAATAGGAAAAGTATAAATGGAGGCTTGGGATCAGTTGGAGAGGCACACAGAGAGATTGAAGAAATTGATTTTGAGGTGAGAAGTTCTCAGGAAGGAAATCGATTAGGGAGATCTTGCCACTGAGGGGCAGTGATAGTTCGGGAATACAGATAGAGAGGCAGAGAGAAGCTTGTGGAGGCAGCGCAGTAGCCGAGAAAGCTTACACTGGGCTAGTCTGGGCCCACGCAGCCTTGACGAAGAGCCAGGAGGGCCAGCGCGGAGGTAGAGCTTCCTTCCACGCAGAAAGCCTAGGAGTTGCCAAAACAGCCGGGAAAGCTGATGCAGTGGGCAAAAGAGCTAACGCAAAGTCTCAGAGAGCTCCACGCAAGCCCACGCAGTTACTGCGAAGGGACAGTGCAGTTGTAGCCGAGGCCAGCCAATTTTGCTGTCGAATTAGCTGGATTCTGCTGGGTGAAGTGAGGCAAAACTCACTCAGGTTCTCCGCCATTGTATTTCTCTGTCACTGGTTTGTCGGGAGGGCAACCAACATTTTTATTCAAAACTTCTACTTAATAATAGAAAACCCTCAAAGTTGTTGCACCGATTTTCCCGCATTGGGTTTTTTCGGGGACGTTTATCCAAAAATAAGTGTCCTTTGCATGTTTGTCTCATTTATTTTCCAGTACTTGATTTATATAGTGGTGTAGGCTGCAATGTATTTACATTAATATTTTCTAAATATTTCTGAAAATAGCTTGTTAAATGAAGAATACAAGTAGGCAATGTAAATTAGTTTTTTGCAATAGGCTTTATGGTTGTTAGATTCAGAAATTTTCACATCCAACACTCACCCTGATCCGTAGCAATAACAAGGAAAACCAATCTTGCCATACAATCAAGGCCTCAACACTCCCACATATGTCAAACCAAGGGTGAGTTGGGTCATCCCCCGTCCTTATCCCACTCACCACGAAGCAAAGTGTCCAATAGGCCAACCAAAACCCTGAATTCCACAACCAGAACGACTGTGGCATAGTCCTGACAGTTGACGGAACCAACCTATGCCACGTCTCGGGTCCCTGTGTTCAATCAATATATGAACTCCATACATCACAAACCAATATGGTGTGTGGGACACAGCCTTGCGTTGGCCATACCACAATGTGGGATCTATCATCCTGCCTCCTAGAAGTGCTCCTCAATACTGCCTAGTGTCTAAACATCGACCCGTAAGCAAGGTCCACCAACCGTTGTAGATGCTCCAAAGACACCTCAGAATGTCTCACCAAAACGAGATCATGTATCACCCTAAGTGTTGGCTCAAGAGTGGTGCAAGTGCCACCTCTGCAGGAATCGAACCACCCCGAAGCCTGCATCCACCAACTCGCGTCTTGACCATATGCCACAACTAGAAAGCCTCTCTCCCAAAGCACTGTGTCTCGTCCAACTGTCTCAGATGAACCTCATGGGTCCTGTTGCTCATGATGAGAGCATCAAGAGATGATATCCAACTCCCCTATGTCAGTGTGCAGTGCTTGGGAGTGATAAATGGAAGCTCACGGTCGGCCCTGTAATCAACTTGCTCTCCAAATCTGAGTGTGCCAAACCAACTGGTGTGTCTGTTGCCCTCGTCAACACTCTGACAACCTGTTGTGCATCATCTTGCTCGGCTACACACAAGTACGTACCCCTACACAACTTTGCATAGCACTGAACTCTGTGGCATAACTCCATGCACCCTCAAATACCAACAATCAATGCCATGCATCCATGTACCATAGGGAATCCCATATGTGCCCATGCAATCACCACACTGCAAGTACACCTGCCACAAAGCGATCTACACCTCCTCATCTACCCTGGTAGACAT
>APFE031482118.1:0-11562 GCA_000404065.3 Pinus taeda
TTTTGTCACCCCTTGGTTCCCAGATTTCGATGCAAGTACAATGGTAGTATCTAGAATGTCCGTTTTGGTTAGATTGCATAATGTAACTTATATTTCTAGATCCATAAAGTACTAGAAGCCATTGGGAAAATATCAAGGTGATACATAAAGAAACATACACAAATATTTGAACAAAAAATATACACAATCACAAAAATGTGTGGAGGTAGACATCAACTAATGATTGTCTGATCATATTATCTTAACACATAATAATCATTACTCGACACAGTTCCTAGATTTTTAGAACACAACATTTAGATGCTGAATATGCTGAAAAATGAGACATCTACAAAATTCATGTCATGATGCCAAGAAAGCGCCTAAAAGGAAGAAAAAAATAGGAAAATAACACAAGGGATCGATATTTCCACAACACTTACCTAACGAAGAAGAGGATGATGAAGAAATGGGTCCTCCTAGCAATGAAGAAGCTTAAAATCCACAAGGAAACATAGAAAAGGGAGCGTTAATCATGAATTTTTAGGAACTTGAGCACACACACTGAGGTAGGAGATGATCCCTATAGCAATGGAGACAGGGGGATTAAAATGTCATCATGTATATGAAATTTCCGATTCAGTTAAGGAAGATCCAAGAATGAATGAAGGGACCGAGCTAGCAGTTTTAACGACCATTCCTTACAAGGGAGAATAGCGTAAGGTTAAAAAGAAGAAATTGAGAAAAGGTTGACATGTTTACCACTATTTTGAAGTTAGATTTTGGTCTCTCTCATCACCAGTTTTGATTGTCATGATTGAATGCATTGCCATCATCTACAACACGTAAGATTTTTCGTGAGGAAAAAAAATATACACATTCAATAGTATAGTGGTGGTGACAAAAAAAAAACTTTTTCATTCATGGTGTCATGGTCAATTATCAAAATACGTGAAATTTTATTAAATTGAACATGGATAGGTTAATGCAAGCATTCAATTCATTTGAAGTGTATCTCTTGTATTGGATACTATGCATTCTTGAAATCATCACATAAGTTATTTGTATCAAGTTTATTGACAATTTGTTTAGCCACCTTCCATATGGTATATTATAATGAAAGTTTTTTGCATGTTTTGGAATTCATAGACACAGAAACACAAACAAGAGCAAAGACAAACAAGTAAATACATTACATAAAATAAAAACACAAACATTTAAAATCATATCATCATGAAACACCCATTTGTAACTAATTATAAATACTTATAAAATAATTTGATTCTCAAATATGCATTCAATAATGATACTTACAAAAAAAATCCATGGTCATTTGCAAAAATAAATGAAATTTTGTTAAACTAAATCCTAATTTTAACATATATAGTTTAATACACATTCAATTAATTGGAAGTGTAGTTCTTGGATATTATATTTTTACTTTGAAAAATCATCACAAGTGTGACTTGTATGAAGTCAATAGACAATCTGGGCAATGACCATGGATAGAACATATTCTAACAATTTGGGAAATGACCATCCATATGGCATATTCTCATGAAATCTTTTCTCGTGTTCTAAAGTTTATACACAAACAAGAGCATAAACAAACAAACACATACATTACATAAAATAAAAACACAAACATTTAGAATTCCATCTTCATAAAGCATCAACATGCAACTAATTATAAAAAATGATTAATTAAAATACAATGTTAATTGAATAGTACTGCTTAGAGAAATTCAAATTCATTCATGATGTTGTGGTCAATTGCAGAAATATTAGATTTTATTAAATTACAATTACAATTTAAATATTAATACTTAAGTCAACTAAGTCAACCAAGCCTAAAAATATTATGAAATAAGTCAACCAAGAGAAATTGGCATGTTACATTCTTTAGAAATTGGCATATTACGTTATTTGAAATTGGCATATTACGTTATTTTTAATGGTGAAGTTAATCCAACCCGCTCAAAATGAGGTGGCACCATCTCTCCAAACTTCTAGAAATGATGGGCATCAAACGGCTAGAAATGATGTGGCATTGTTGCTGCAAATTAGCCGTTGATAGAGCCCCTGAATTACTTTTGCATTTTCTTGTGCTATTCACTTGAACGAAATGTCCTTCCCAGCTGGACCATTTGTATTATCATTTTGATTTTTACCTTTCTTTTTAACCGTTTCAAAAGCTATTTCTAACCGTTTCAAAGGCAGACGATATAAACACATTCTCACACGCAGAGTACCCACTCTCCTCTTGTTGTTCCCTACTCTGCACTGCATTGCATAGAATTGTTTCTTTATGGATGTTTGTTTGCTTAGCATGCTGGTTTATTTTGGGGGGTGTTTCTGTTATGGTGGGATGCTTTCCGTTCATTTCTTTGATGTTTTTCATTTTTTTTTCCCCATGCGCTTCATTGCTTGTCTGCCGGATTTTATTTTTGTTGCAGAACCTGAAGCACATTTTTTCTCTCTGTTTTCAGCTTTTGGCTGTGTGATTTTATTTTTGGGGCAGAAGGTGGTGCAGAAGATAGATGTGAATACTTTTAAATTTTAGATTACTCCAGAATACACGTTTTCGCCTGGCATGGAATTGATTGATGTGAATACTTTTAAATTTTAGATTACTAGAATACACGTTTTCGCCTGGCATGGAATTGACAATCAGGTATGGTTACAGAGTAGGGGTTGCTTCATGGTTTAATAATTTTTATTTATTAATTGTTTGAGATTCAGATTTTGGAAAATTGGAAGAGTTTTAATTATTGGCATTGTAGTAGACAGAAACCACCCATAGTAATAGTAATTATTAGTATTGTAAGGGTTCTAATAATTAATTTGCCATTTGGAACCATAAATCCTAATGGGTTGACATTAATTTCACTAAATTACAGCTATCATTTGCCGTTATTAAAATCTTAATTTGCTGCTCGTTGATGTAGATTTTGTTCATGGTCTCAAGTCATCTCATAAGCACGACCTTGTTCTTTCTATGTCGCTCTCGATCTTTTAACCCTACACTGTATTATTTAACGTGTGTCCTTTTTGGGGTGTTCCTGACTTTTTAATTTTGATTGTTCTGTGAAGAATACCTAGTTCTCACTCAACCGCCTGGAATACACGAAGCCCACTAAACATGGTTCATCTCAAGTTCTGGTAGTGATCAAGAATACGTGATTCGCCTGGAAATAACACGACGCCCAGTAAACCTGGTTCAGATCAAGAATAACTGATTCAACTGATTTGCGTGGAAATAAGACGACGCTCAGTAAACCTGGTTCAGCCCACCTGCAGGTAGGTTTCTTTCCTAATATTCCTGAGTTTTTAGTAAGTTTCTAACTATCAACCGTGGAATTTTATACCGCACAAATTTCAACAAAATATTCCTAACTATTCAGAAAAAAATAGCGAGTGATTTGCAAAGACGTGCTGGATATAACTAGGCATGGAAGGGATTATGAGTCAATCTGCTTAAAAATAATGAATAATTCGCCCCATCTAATCTTTTTGCATACTGACTTTTTTGTTTTTATGTTTTTTCCCTCTAATCTTTTTGCATACTGACTTTTGTGTTTTTATGTTTTTTTAAGTTTCTTCTGGGTTTTGATTCATACATTATCTCTAACTTGACTATTCCTTGATTTTCCATTGCTTTTCAAATCAGATTTAGAATATTTATAAATTCATAAAATAGTAAATATAGTCTTCTCAGATTTAGAATATTTATAAATTAATAAAATAGTAAATATAGTCTTCTCCCTAGAATCCGTACACAAATTGTAAAATTAAATTAGTAAATAGAATAATTAGATTCTATTTATTAATTATTTTTTCCCAGTTTTCTCTTAAACACTATGTCAAACCAGAAGAAGAATAAAGTATAGGGTATTTTCAATTAATGTTCTGGGTATTTAAAGTTGAATATTTTAAACGCACTTTTCTTTAACCAGTTATAGATGTAGTTTCTATCTATCCTCTAATCTTTGCTCTTCAAGGAAACTTAATGTGTTCATTTCAGTTTTCTTTATGTTAATATATTTAACTATATAATGAGTCCTTGAAACTTAATGTGTTCATTTAAGTTTTCTTTATGTTAATATATTTAACTATATAATGAGTTAAAACCACAATAGTTTTTACTGATTCCTTTAGCTGGGCTTAATTTATTATCGTAGTTTTATGGATCCAATTAGTGTTCCACTGAGTTTAGATCATTACATTTATTCATTGACTTAGTTTATTTTTGTGAAGGTTTGTGGTTTTATTTAAATTGGTTTCTTACTTTCACATTTATCTGTTTGTGAATTCTTTTTCTCAATTAAAAATACAGTGGACTTAACCCGTGGCTCTCAAAATCAGTTTTGGATGGGCCATCCAATAAAAAAATAATTCCTCTAAAAAATTTGTTTTAGATTATTATATTTCTCTAAATACTTTTCAATTATATTTTTACATTTTACAAATATGTTTTTATTTATATCTTATAACTTATGCTACATTTAAATTTTTAGATTATTGGATTTCTCTAAATAATGTTAAATTATATTTTTACATTTTACAAATATACTTTTTACTTAAAAATATGTTTTTTATTTATATCTTATAATTTATGTTACATCTTGATTTTCATTAGTACTTTGGTTAAATTCAATATATTTTAAATTGTATATTCATACATTTAATTTATTTTAAATAAATTTTTATTAATAGCATTTAATTTGTTTTGAGTGATCCCTTTATTAATATTGTGTTTAGTTTAATTTAAATTTTAAAATGATTTTCAAATTTAAATATTTAATTTGTTATCTAAGTTTGGCACTATATTTACTATTGGTATGACGTAGTATGATATATTTTTTAATTAAAATAACACAATGTGCAAAGAGAAAAGTTTGAAATTAAATAAAGTGATAATGTTCTTATATTTAAATATTTATGATAAAATTAAATTATACTATAAATGCTTTTTAAGATTTCCTTTGAATATATATATTTTATTAAAATTTTCAACTACAACATGTATATATATAAATTCTTAGAAACCTAGATTGTGTTAGACTAGGGAAGGCTCACCTAGAGTGGGCTAGGATACACTAAATTAGACTAGGCTACACAAAGATAGAATAACTTTATGCTAGGGTGTGGTCTATCCAAAAATAGGATAGGCTACTTACTCTATAGTAGGGTAAGTTAAGCTAGAGTAGGCTAGGCTATGCTAATATAGAGTAGACTAAGGTAAGCTAGAGTAGGCTAGGCTACACTAGGATACACTAAGGTAGGTTAGGCTAGGCAAGGGGAGGTTAGGTTAGGTTAGGCTAGGCTAAGAGAAGTTAGGCTAGGTTAGGCTAGGCAAGGTTAGGTTATGGTAAGCTTAGGCTAGGCTAGGTTGGGCTAGGCTAATTTAGGTTAGGTTAGGTTACGTTACGCTAAGATAGGTTAGGCTAGGCTAATTTAGGTTAGGTTAGGGTGGATTCTGCTAGGATAGGGTAGGCTAGGGTAGGCTAGAGTAGGCTATAGTAGGGTAGGTTAGTTTAGGTTAAGCTAGGTTATTCCAAGCTCGAGTAGGTTGGGCTATGTTAGGCTAGAGTAGGTTAGGTTAGAGTAAGCTAGCCTAGGCTAGGCTAGGCTATGCTAGAGTAGGCTAGGCTAAGTTTGGTTTGGTCAGAGTAGGCTACGGTATAGTAGGCTAGAGTGGGCTAGGCTAGGTTAGAGTAGGTTAGAGTACGCTAGGCTATGCTAGGCTAGGCTAGGTTAAGCTAGGCTAGAGTAGGTGAGGCCAAGTTAGGTGAGAGTACGCTAAGGGCTAGGCCAGGGTATGCTAGAGTTGGCTAGGTTAGATTAGATTAGGCTAGACTCGACTAGGCTAGGATAGAGTAGGTTAGGCCAAGCTAGGCGATAGTAGGGTAGGGGCTAGGCTAGAGTAGACTAGTCTAGAATAGGCTAGGTTAGAGTAGGATAGGTTAGATTAGGTTAGACTATATTAGGCTAGGCTAGGCTAGGCTAGAGTAGGCTTGAGTAGGCTCGGCTAGAGTCGATTAAGCTCAGCTAGAGTAGGATAGGCTAGGCTAGTTTAGGCTAAGATAGAGTAGGTTAGGCTAGATTAGGTTAGTTTAGGGTAGGCTAGGATAGAGTAGTTTAGGGTGGGTTAGTTACCTTAGGCTAGGTTAAAGTAGGTTAAGCTACAATAGGCTAGAGTAGGTTACGCTAGGGTAGGTTAGGCTATTCTAGTTAAGGCTAGGCTAAATTAGGTAAGCCTAGGTTAGGCTAATCTAGAGTAGTTTAGGCTATAGTAGAGTAGGGAAGGTTATGCTAGTTTAGGTGAGGCTAGAGTAGGCTAGTGTAGGCAAGACTAGGTTAGGGTAGAGTATGGTAGGTTAGGCTATAGTAGGCTAGGCTATAGAAGGTTAGGCTAGCTTATGCTAGGGTAGGTTAGTCTAGGTTAAGCTAGGCTAGAGTGGGTTAGGCTACAATAGAGTAGGGTAACTTATGCTAGTTCAGGCTAGGTTAGGCTACGCTAGAGTAGGTTAGGCTATAGTAGGCTAGTGTAGGCTAGACTAGGATAGGGTAGAGTAGGGTAGGTTAGGCTATAGTAGGCTAGGCTAGAGTGGGTTAGGCTAGGTTAGGCTAGGCTATAGTAGTTTAGGCTAGAGTAGAGTAGGGTAGAATATGCTAGTTTAGGCTAGGTTAGGATAGGCTAGAGTAGGCTAGTGTAGGCTAGACGAGGTTAAGGTATAGTAAGGTAGGTTAGCCTACAGTAGGCTAGGCTAGAGTAGGTTAGGCTAGAGTAGGCTAGTCTAGGCTAGGTTAGGCTAGGCTAGAGTAGGTTAGGATAGAGTAGGCTAGTCTAGGCTAGGTTAGGCTAGGCTAGGTTAGGCAAGGCTAGGGTAGGTTAGGCTATGTTAGGCAAGGTTAGTGTAGGCAAGTTTAGCTTAGGTGAGGCTACTTTAGGTTAGTGAAAGCTAGGCTGAACTAAGTTAGGTTAGGTTAGGTTAGACTGGGCTAGGCTAGGTTAGGTTAGTCTAGGCTAGGTTAGGTTAGGCTAGCCTAGTCTAGGTTAGGCGAGGCTAGGTTAGATTAGTTTACGTTAGCTTAGTTGAGGCTAGATTAGGCTAGGTTGGAATGTTAGTTTAGGTTAGGCTAGGTTACACTATGCTACAGTAGGGTAGGTTAGGCTATAGTTGGCTAGGTTAGAGTAGGTTAGGCTAGCTTGTGCTAGAGTAGTTTAGGCTAGCTTGTGCTAGAGTAGGTTAGGCTAGCTTGTGCTAGAGTAGGTTAGGCTAGGTTTTTGCTAGGCTAGAGTAGGTTAGGCTAGAGTAAGCTACTGTAGGCTAGAGTAGCTTAGGGTAGAGTAGGGTAGGTTAGGCTATAGTAGGGTAGGCTAGAGTAGGCTAGGCTAGGTTAGGTTAGGCTAGAGTAGGCTAGGGTAGGGTAAGTTATGGTAGGCTAGGCGAGGTTAGGCTAAGGCTAGGCTAGGTTAGGCAAGGCTAGGTTAGGCTATGTTAGACAAGGTTAGGTTAAGCGAGTTTAGGTTAGGAAAGGCTAGGTTAGGTTAGGCAAGGCTATGCTAGTCTAGGTTAGGCGAGGTAAGGTTAGATTAGGTTACATTAGTTTAGGTGATGTTAGGTTAGGCTATAGTAGGCTCATTTAGGCTGGGCTATGCTACAATTGGTAGGTTAGTTTAGGTTAGTCTAGGTTAGATTATGCTAGAGTAGGGTAGGTTAGGCTATGTTAGGCAAGGTTAGGTTAGGAAAGTTTAGGTTAGGAAAGGCTAGGTTAGGTTAGGCAAGGCTACGCTAGTCTAGGTTAGGCAAGGTTAGGTTAGATTAGGTTACATTAGTTTAGGTGAGGCTAGGTTAGGCTAGATTAGGCTCAAGTAGGTTGGGATATGCTACAATTGGTAGGTTAGTTTAGGCTAGTGTAGGTTAGACTATGTTGTAGTAGGTTAGGTTAGGCTATAGTAGACTAGGCTAGAGCACGCTAGGTTAGATCATGCTAGAGTAGGTTAGGTTAGGCTATAGTAGACTAGGTTAGAGCACGTTAAGCTAGCTTGTGCTAGAGTAGGTTAGGCTACAGTAGGGTAGGTTAGGCTATAGTAGACTAGGCTAGAGTAGGTTGGCTAGCTTGTCCTAGAGTAGGTTAGGCTAGGTTAGGCTAGGCTAGAGTAGTTTAGGTTATAGTAGAGTAGGGTAGGTTATGCTAGTTTAGGCTAGGTTAGGCTAGGCTATAGTAGGTTAGGCTAGAGTAGGTTGGTGTATGCTAGAGTAGGTTAGGCTATACTAGGGTAGGTTAGGTTATAGTAGGATAGGCTAGCGTGGGCTAGGTTAGGTTAGGCTAGAGTAGGGTAGGGTAAGGTAGGTTAGGCTATGCTAGGCTAGGCTAGGTTAGGAAATGATAGGTTAGGCTAGTTTAGGTAAGGTTAGGTTAGGAAAGTTTAGGATAGGCAAGGATAGGATAGTCTAAGTTAGGTTAGGTTAGTTTAGGTTAGGTTAGGTTAGACTAGGTTACGCTAGGTTAGGTTAAGCTAGCCTAGTCTAGGTTATGCAAGGTTAGCTTAGGCTAGCCTAGTATAGGTTAGGCGAGGTTAGGTTAGATTAGGTTACATTAGCTTAGGTGACGCTAGCTTAGGCTAGGTGAGGCTAGAGTAGGCTCAAGTAGGCTAGGCTATGCTAAAGTTGGTAGGTTAGTTTAGGTTAGGCTAAGTTCAAATCTACTAGAGTAGGTTAGGTTAGATTAGGTTAGTCTAGTTTAGGCCATGCTAGAGTAGGTTAGGGTAGGTTAGGCTAGAGGAGGCTAGGCTAGAGAAGAGTAGGGTAGGCTAGAGTAGTCTAGGCTAGGCTAGGGTAGAGTAAGCTAGGCTAACTTAGTCTTGGCAAGTGTAGGTTTATCTAGAGTAGACTAGGCTATGATACGTTAGGCTTGGCTAGGTTAGAGTAGGCTAGAGTAGCCTAGGTTATGATAGGCTAGAGTGGGATAGGCTAGGATAGGGTAGGCTAAAGTAGGATAAGCTAGGATGTAGTAGGCTAGGCTAGGGTAGGCTAGGTTAGCCTAGGTTGTCCTAGGCTAGAGTAAGCTAGAGTAGGCTAGGCCAAAGTAGGGTAGAGTAGGCTAGGTTAGGGTAGTCTAGAGAAGGCTTGGCTATGCTAGGGTAGAATAGTCTAGGCTAGGGTAGGATAGGATAGTTAGGCTAGGTTAAGCTAGGCTAGAGTAGGTTAGGCTATGCTAGATTAGGCTAGGCTAGGTAAAATTAGGCTAGGGTCTAGGCTAGTCTAGGATTGGGTAGGCTAGGCTAGAGTAGATTAGGCTAGAGTAGGGTAGGTTAGAGTCGGTGGATAGGCTAGGCTAGGCTAGAGTAGGCTAGGCTAGCCTGGACTAGCCTAACATAAGCTAGGCTATGCTAGGTAGGGATAGGCAAAGCTAGAATAGGGTATGTCATGCTAGGCTAGAGTAGGTCAGGTAAGATTAGGATAGGGTAGGTTAGGTTAGGTTAGGCTAGAGTAGGTTAGCCTATGCTGGATTAGGCTAGGCTAGAGGAGTTTAGGGTAGAGTAGAGTAGGGTAGGTTAGGCTAGAGTAGGCTAGACTAGAATAGGCTACAGTAGGTTAGGCTACACCTGAGTAGGCTAGACTATGCTAGTTTAAGCTAGAGTAGGTTAGGCTAGGTTAGGCCAAAGTAGTTTAAGATAGGTTAGGCTAGGCAAGGGTAGTTTAAGCTAGAGTAGAGTAGGGTAGGATAGTCTAGTTTAGGCTAGGTAAGTCTAGGCTAGAGTAGGTTAAGCTAGAGAAGGCTAGGGTATGCTAGAGTAGGTTAGGCTAGAGTAGAGTGTGTTTGGCTATAGTAGGTTAGAGGCGGTTATGCCGGAGTATGCTAGAGTAATAAGTTGGGCTATATTAGGCTAGAGTAGGTCAACCTACACTATGCTAGAGTAGGTTAGGCTATAGTAGGTTAGGCTAGGTTAGGTTAGGCTAACATAGGCTAGGTTAGGCTAGGTTAGGGTAGGCTAAGCTAGGCTAGGTTAGGTTAGGTTAGGCTAGGTTAGCTTAGTCTAGGCTAGGTTACGCTAAGCTAGGGTAGGCTAGACTAGGTTAGGAGAAGCTAGTGTATATTAGGCTAGGGTAGATTAGGTTGGGCTAGGTTAGGCTACACTAGACTAGGCTAGGTTGGACTAGGCTAGGTTAGAGTATATTAGGCTAGGCGAAAGTAGACTAGGCTAGCTTAGGCTAGGCTAGGTTAGATTAGACTAGGCTAGGTTAGGCTATGCTAGGATTGGTTAGGTTAGGTTAGGTTAGAGTAGGATAGGTTAGATTAGGTTAGGCTATATTAGGCTAAGTTAGGCTAGGCTAGGCTAGAGTAGGCTTCAGTAGGCTCGACTAGAGTTGATTAAGCTCAGTTAGAGTAGGCTAGGCTAGGCTAGTTTAGGCTAAGATAGAGTAGGTTAGGTTAGGTTATGCTAGGATAGAGTAGTTTAGAGTGGGTTAGCTACCTTAGGCTAGGCTAAAGTAGGTTAAGATACAATAGGCTAGAGTAGGTTAAGATACAGTAGGCTAGAGTAAGTTACGCTAGGCTAGGTTAGGCTAGGCTAGTTAAGGCTAGGCTAAAGTAGGTAAGGCTAGGTTAGGCTAAGCTAGAGTAGTTTAGGCTATAGTAGAGTAGGGTAGGTTATGCTAGTTTAGGCTAGGCTAGAGTAGGTTAGGCTAGAGTGGGCTAGTGTAGGCAAGACTAGGTTAGGGTAGAGTATGGTAAGTTAGGCTATAATAGGCTAGGCTAGAGTAGGTTAGGCTAGCTTAGGCTAGGGTAGGTTAGTCTAGGTTAAGCTAGGCTAGAGTGGGTTAGGCTACAATAGAGTAGGGTAGCTTATGCTAGTTCAGGCTTGGTTAGGCTACGCTAGAGTAGGTTAGGCTATAGTAGGCTAGTGTAGGCTAGACTAGGATAGGGTAGAGTAGGGTAGGCTAGGCTAGAGTGGGTTAGGCTAGGTTAGGCTAGCCTATAGTAGTTTACGCTAGAGTAGAGTAGGGTAGAATATGCTAGTTTAGGCTAGTTTAGGATAGGCTAGAGTAGGTTAGGCTAGAGTAGGCTAGTGTAGGCTAGATGATGTTAGGGTAGAGTAGTGTAGGTTAGCTTATAATAGGCTAGGCTAGAGTAGGTTAGTCTAGAGTAGGCTAGTCTAGGCTACGTTAGGCTAGGGTAGGCTAGGCTAGGCTAGGCTAGTCTAAGCAAGGCTAGGCTAGGTTAGGCTATGTTAGGCAAGGTTAGGTTAGGCAAGTTTAGGTTAGGTGAGGTTAGTTTAGGTTAGGGAAAGCTAGGCTGGTCTAAGTTAGGTTAGGTTAGGTTACACTGGGCTAGGCTAGGTTAGGCTAGCCTAGCCTAGTCTAGGTTAGGCAAGGTTAGGTTAGGCTAGCCTAGTCTAGGTTAGGCGAGGTTAGGTTAGATTAGTTTACATTAGATTAGGTGAGGCTAGATTAGGCTAGGTTGGTTGGTTAGTTTAGGTTAGGCTAGATTACACTATGCTAGAGTAGGGTAGGTTAGGCCATAGTTGGTTAGGTTAGAGTAGGTTAGGCTAGCTTGTGCTAGAGTAGGTTA
>APFE031482125.1:660-16564 GCA_000404065.3 Pinus taeda
GCGGCCCTCAAATAGCTCTGATACCATGTAGGAATTTACAGGGTAAGTTCCTCAAACAGAACACCAAAAGGACACCGCTCACAAACAGATCACAGATCAATACACCAGTATTTTGACGTGGTTAAAACCCTCAGAGAGGGAAACAGTTCACGGCCTGTGCCAACGTGGCTACTACAGGCAATTTATTAATAAAAGAATGAAAATTTACATAAGCTTCTCTCATGCACGGTTAACCTACAAATGACCCTCCATGCCCTTTAAATAGAATTCATGGACCAATCGGGTGTCAAGCCACGGATCAAGTGTCGGTAATACCGAGGAGAGAATGAACCGTCGGATCACTACATATCGTGACCGTCGGATTGTAAGTTACAAATTGTACAACGGTAAAGAAACACACTTTACCTAACTCTATACCTAACTCTATACTAGACCAAGTTGAACTTAACTATTTCCTATGTGTCGGAATATCCTAACAGTAATGATAAATCCATCCCCTTTAAATTGATGTAAATGAAAATCAATCAAAGACAAGATCTCCAATCTGAGAACTTAGACAGCAGTAGTCAATGTTTGTTACAGTTGCAGATCTTTTTATCTACACGAAAACAAATACTGGAAATAACAATTTGATTAGTAGAAAATGAACAACAACTAAATCTATTGAAAAGGTCAAACAACAAAGCTTGATCTACAGAAATGAATTAAGCAACAATATTAACTAAAATGAGTTGAGCAACAATCCTCAACTAATAAAGGAGCAGCGAACCTAATTAAGTCTACAGAAATTGAACAACAAACTTAATTAAGTGTAAACACACAACGACTATAGAGTAATTGAATCAATAATCCTATTCTAGCATAATGGACATTAACCACAGGCATAAAGGAATGACGATTGTAGTTATAATTGTACAACAGTTAAATGAACAACAATCACAACTGTATGTGGACCATAGTTAAATGAACAACAATTGCAACTGTAAAATGAACAGCAGAACCTGAATTAGACAATGCAATATTGTTTCAGAATGAACAACATGAAATTTTAAGTTATGAATAATAATCTTGCTATAAAAGTGTAAACTATAGGAGAAAAGGGGGATCTTTGTTTTATTTCAAATGTAATTTTAAGTTATAGGCTCGTGGTTTTGAGGAACATGACTGTATTGTAATGAGGATTGAGTTCTGTTAGCCTCCTGCTGCAGCAGGTTACTCATATTTCATGATTGACATTTTTACAGACCAAATATGTCATACTTTGTAGGTTGTAATGCTCCATATTTGCTTAATAGTCTCCAAGCGAAGAAGGCTACTAAGAATTTATTTAACTGCCTTCCAAATTTTAAGAAGTTATTCTAAGTGTTGTATAATTTTCAGTTAAAGGGAGGTCCAAACAACTTAATCTTGGTCTCCCTAGGGTTCAATTTCCTGTTTTAGAATATAGAGAATGAAAATCTGTCCAAACAGCTTAATCTTGGCAGATTCTTAGATAGGTAGAGAATCAAAGGAGCCTAACTGCTTAATCTGGGCCCTCGGATGAAATAGGGGTAGTCTGTAGATAGGAAAGCATAAAAAAGAAAAATTGAAATGATGGGTTTGCAAGTCTAAGTGCAACCAAACCAAAAGAAGAAAAAATGTTAGGTAAGTGGGCTGGGTAGGTAGTTTGAGGTTGCTGAATCTTGATTGCTGATCAGTTCCAGGTTTTCAGGTGTCATCTCTACTCAGGACACAATCACCAGGCAGTTCTATGTGAAAAGCTCAAAAACAGGCATAACTAACTTCCTTTCTCCATCTTCCCCAAATCATTAACTAATTTCCCCTAAAGAGGTCAAGATCTGCTTGATACCTCTTAAGTTCCATCATTTTCATGTCATTAGCTTGGGTGAAGATCTGCTTTACTCAAAGATATTCCATACTCTCTCTATAAGGTTCTATCCCCTCGTTGCAGCCTAAGATCTCCTAAACTTAGCGTTTTCTTACCATCTCCATATTGATTACTGACATTATTATTTAACTCCCTATATTTTCCCATCCCCCTACTAAAACTATGTAAATCATCCCGTATGTAAATATCCCTCCCCCTGGTTGAAAAATAGCCATAAGTACCCCCGAGAATTGCTCAGTTTGTCTGAAACTTAGCAAGAGCCCTCATGCTGCCCATCCAAACCATCTTCTAAATGCAACATACTCCTTCCAAATTATAAAATCCCTCTTTAGGTTATCGGACCCCTTCCGAAGCCTCAAATGCTTTTCTAACGCACTTACTCAGTTCTTCCGACCACAATAGACCCTTGCCGATTTCCTTAACACTATGCAGATCCTAGTAAGCCAACTCGCATCGCCACATCACAATATTCTCACCATATAAGTTATGCCCCATCCATTGTTACCCGACGCGATATCGCGATATCGGCGATCGGCAGTCGCAAACGTCGCATGTCCAAATGAAACACCTTCTCGTTCCCCGCCGATGCGATATTGCGATCGCATCGGAGAAGTTCATCGCATCGCCTTAAAATATGAGCACCCCACCATGTCACATCTGTAGCAGGGACCCACTGCTGACGTCAGCAAGCTGACGTCATCCGCCATACTGCTGACGTCAGTAGCCAAAAAACCGAAAATTCGCGCAGGAAGAAAAATTGCACTTCGGAGCTCCGGAACAGCTAATCGCACATCACTATGGGAAATAGGTCGTTTTGGGGAATCTTTAGGGAATCTTTTGATTCCTTGGCCCGTTTTGCGCCGAAAAAGCTGGTAATCACCCAATTTTGTCAAATTAATCCGGTTTAAAGACAGGAAAGGACCAGAGGCAGAGATTAAAGAGTATCAGATCAAATCAACAGGGAAAAAGCACGCCAAAGAGTTCAGCAAGCGGCGGAAGTCATCAATGTAGCGGCAAAGAGTATTAGCGAAAATATTAAACAACGGCCCAAAGCAGGAGAAAATTTAATACCTTCCAGCAAAGTCAAAGAAAGAGGGTGAAGCCACTCAAAACTTTCAAATCATAGTTATTGCACATTTAACTTGCACCAGAACAGAACTACAGATCCCAAAGCACAGTTATTCCAGCAGTACCGCATCGAGGCTCCAAAGGTCACATTGCACTTTTTTTGATTCAGCTGCCTCTAGCGCAGCCCAAAGGACTTACCTGCATTTAATTCCAGCAACAATTAGGTTTTAGAAAAAGCTTTCCAGCAGACCTGTTTAGGTCAATTGTAATAAATGACTCTCTGATATTTTACTTATATATACCACCCTGAAAGATGGAGTAGGGGTTGGTTGGTGATTCGAGGAAGTTGATTAATCTTTGATATCTCGACATTTTCTTCAAGCGGAGACCCGCACTGTAACTGTCATACTTTCTATAATCAAAGACTGTTGAAAGCATGGATTCTGAAACTGTTTGATGCGTTTAATTGGCCGATGAGTGATTGTGGAATTCCTGTGCTTCTACATGGTTTAATAAGTGTCTCTCAACTCTGTTAATTTTCATGTTTTGTTTTACCTCCGTTCCGCCATCTAAATTGCAGAAAAGAAGAATAGCTTAGGATTTTTTTAACTACACCTTAAGTTCAATTTCTGCATTTTTTCATGTTTTCATCAGAAATAACTATGAACATGTATACTTAAATGATCTTGTTTACCCTGTTTCTTTCACATATGAATGAGAGTTTAGGAATTCTTAGCTGCTCCTAGATAACCATTCATTCACTTCTCCTCTTTTTCAGTTTGATGGAAGATTCTACTTTGCCTTTCATCTCTGATCCTTAGTCCATCCTTTCAGTAAATTTATAATTGTATCATGTGTGGCTATCCCGCTCCTTAATCCTCCTGTGACCAAGAAAACGCAACAGCAAGCCTTAATCCATGACTCCATGCCCAATGGTTTGAAACTTATCACATCTTACCTTGCCTCTTTGCTTGAGATTTCTACCTTCCATCCAAACACAAGAAAAGACCCCTGAGCCAAAAGCTAGCCTAAAATCGTCAACGAAGTCGAAACATTAAGTGAGAGCCCTCTCTGATTGCAGGTGGGCTAGAACCTGCAATCCAAAGATGGTTTGTGGTTACCTCAGCCGTATCCCTAAACAGGAGCCTAGGGACAACCTGAGTGATAACATAATGGCGACTCCGCTGGGGACCTCCTCAGATAAATTCATTAAACCAGTTTGCAGCCCCACGGAGGAAGAAACCGACCTGTGAAAGTTTCGGTTGACCTGTGTTATTGCGTTTTTTAGAAGCAATTCCCAAAAAATAGATTAGAAGCTGGCTCCTAAGAAGAAAACGCGTAATACACGATCAAATCCTGATCCAAATAGCCCCGCTGTTGTTGAAAATCTGAATTTGATTCCTAAGATCATTAGAAAACAAAAGAAAAAAGAAGACCAAGCTGTTGCGAGTCCTGAAAGAGTTCAACCAAGCAGTGTTCCAACCCCTGTCAAAGTGTTATTCCGGTCAACCTCAAGTTCCCCTAGTTCATCACCTCCTTCTCCAAGCATCTCCTCTACACCTCCATCCCATACTCCTACTACCACTACTACTCCTTCTACCCCGGTTGTTCCTGTTATCCCCGCTACTTTATCTTTTCCGCTTATCCCCATCATCATGGCTAGATATGCGCCCTTACAATTGCCTGCTAATCCCGGGGCTATGCCTCAGGAATACCAATAAAAAATCACCTATTTTGATGGCGCAACTCTTGCACCGCCCTACAGCATACAAAGAAGATGCATGATTATTTCGAGAGTTATGAGATTGATGATGAGAGTGTAAGAGTGAAGATTTTTGTTCAAAGTTTGACCGCTGATGTCAGAACCTGGTTTAGGGCACTTCCACCCAATTCTATAGTAAACCCTGAAGCCTTATACTAGACATTCATTAACAGATGGGAGAAAAAGAAATACCCCGTGCACATACTGTCTGAGTATGATACTATCAAAAGAGGACCTCAGGAAACAGTTCTGGATTACTGTGCAAGATTTAACAATGTTTACAATGTAATACCACAAAATTTAAGACCTCCACCTGATCTCGCTTTATACAAATTCCCGGATGGCTTTGATGCGGAGATGGCATATCAATTAAGGGAAAGAGCCCCTCAAAGCCTTGCAGAAATGAAAGATGCTGCAGTGAGTGTGGAAGCAAATCTAATTGCTAAAAGAAACAGAACTAAAACTGAGAGAAGAACCACTTTCAAAGAAGAACCCTCAACCTTCGATCAGAAGCTAGATGCTATCATCAATGGCATCCATAGGCTGGGAGACAGAGTAGACAATGTTGAGAGGAAAACTTCATGGGAGGGTCAACAGTCCAATGCCATAAGGAACCCAAACTTCAGAAAAACCAAAACACAAACGTTGGAAGGGTCAGTCCTGACCATGATATTAGGCCTCCTTTTAAAGAAAACTACGCGGAGGCATATACATCTGCTGAGCCCACAGATGGGACTCATATGAACCTGATAGATTCAGAAAATGAACAACAAATCTTCCTCACGGAAGAAGACCGACCATACCCTGATGCAAAACAATTTCACACCAAATCGGGAGAGTCCTTTGACTTTAAACAAGGATATGATACCGCTGTATACGAGGTACACAAGCAATACAAATTAAGAACAAGGACCATTGATGTTCCCGCATCCAGCAGAATAAAAGATAGCAAACAGCTCAACAAAACTAAAGGAAAGATCACCAACAATCAACCAGCTGACAGCTTGGTCCCAAACCCTCATCAGGCTACTGTGGAGGATGTAACAGACACACACTCTCCTATTGATCAGCCTCTACCTCCCTCCTGCCCAAGAGAAGATCTGAATAGCATTCCCAGACATCTTCCCAAAACAGAGATACCACAAACGGTCATACACCGTGAGACTGACATTCCAAAAGAAAACATAGATAGTATGCCTGAAAAAGAAAAATTCACCACTGTCAACACCAAGAACTCATTGGAAAAACCATTCAGCTTAGAAGCAGAGATTGGAAAACTCAAGATTTCCATTCCCCTCTCGGAACTTGCCAAACATGATGTATACAGACAAAAAATTCAAAGGTTGCTTCAATTACCAGAAGTAAGGGATGATGTAAACATTCTAGATGATACCCCTGAACTACTGTTCAGTCCAGAAGTTGACGGAAAAACAACATATGGACCTGTTACACCTTTTTATGTCAGCTTGCACATACATGACAAAATACTGCACAATGCTATGTTTGACTCAGGTGCCTCACATAATCTTATGCCCAAAGCTATAATGGAAAGGTTGAACCTCGATATCACAAGACCATACAAAGATCTGTATTCCTTTGATTCAAGTCAGGTCAAATGTTTAGGCTTCATCAAAGACCTTTGCGTCTCTCTAGTCCAATTCCCCAACAAGACAATCTTAATGGACGTAGTAGTAGTCGACATTCCCACAAATTATGGTATGCTTCTATCCAGATCGTGGGGAGCAAAATTACAAGGATCCGTTCAACTCGACCTCTCTTATGCCACTATATATGTCTTTGGGAAACCAAAGAGACTATATAGAGAAACATTAATGAAGTATGTGGTAAGCAGTGAGGAAAAACCCCAAAATTTTCCAATATACTCAATCCATTCTGATATGGATTCTTTTATTTTATTCAATGATAACACTAGCTCTCCAACTGATGATAAACCGCTATCTTTGGAGCAAGGAACGTACGTCAATGAGAAATCGTTTGCCAATACCCATAAAATTGTTTCAATAGCCAAGGCAACCAACAAACAGCAAGAAGAACATCCTGAAACACAAAATACAAGCCTACCTGGTCCTCAAACAAGAAGTCACATGGTATTTTGAGTTTGATGGTTCAGTTAACAGGTTAGGAGCAGGGGCTGGAGTGTGGATTTACAATGCTCATGATAATCACGCACAAGGCCATGCCTATAGACTCAATTTCAGATGTACAAACAATATGGCGGAGTATGAAGCTCTTCTCTTAGGCCTGAAGTTGCTCAAAACCCTGGTAGCTACTACAGTCTCCATCCTAGGTGATTCGCACTTGATTATACAACAAATAAAGGGTAACTTTGTCGCTAATGATAGTAGAATGAGAGCTTACAGAGCTGCTACCACCGAATTACTCAACGCCTTCAGTGAATTTAAGCTGGCCAAAATTGCACGAGATCACAATATTCATGCCCATAGTCTAGCAACCTTTGCCAGCACATGCAAGCTTCCCTTTGAACAAAATCACCATTTCACCGCTGAAATAAAACACAGACCTTCGGTCCCTAACAATGTCAAGGATTGGCAGGTATTTCAAAATGATGCACATATTAACAGTTTCTTAACTCTGGAGGACAAATTTTCCAACACAAACATTGACATGGATGCCCTGGCCGAATCACAATAGTTAGCAGAAGAAAACCACCTGACTATAACAGCTGCAATAGCTAAACAAATCATTAACCCAACTGTTTTCAGCTATACAAACATAGGACAACTGAAACAAACTTGTTCAGAGAAAACAACCAAGATAGAGGATGAGTTTATTGATCTGAAAAGTAATGTTCTACCCGTCGGCCTTACTCCATTGGAAGACATGTTTGATGACAACGATGTGCCCAAAAAGCCAAAGATGGAACCTCTAAATGCTGCCATAGAAGAACACAACATAGGAACAACAGAACATCCCAGAATGATTAAATTGTCCAAAAATCTGCCCCCTGACCAAAAACCGAAATATGTGGATTTGTTCAAAGAATTCCAAGATGTATTTGCATGGAATTATGAGGACTTGAAGTCCTATGACACTTCAGTAATCCAACATACCATTCCCTTAAAACCAAATCAAAAACCATTCAAAAAGAAACTTAGAAGAATCAACCCCATGCTTCTTCCCTTGATTGAAAAAGAAATAAAGAGAATGTTTGAACCAGGTATCATTGCACCCATCAGATTCTCTGAATGGGTGTCTAACTTAGTTCCCACTAGAAAAAAAACAGGAGAGGTAAGACTGTGTGTAGACTTGAGAAATTTAAATGAGGTCTCTCTAAAAGACCACTACCCCTTGCCCAAAATGGATCATATCTTGCAAAGAGTAGTGGGTTACTCTAGAATTTCTTTACTAGATGGATTTTCAGGATTTAACCAAATACTTGTTCTCCCGGATGACCAGGACAAGACAACTTTTACCACACCTTGGGGAACATTCAAGTACGTTAAAATGCATTTTGGGCTAAAAAACACTGGTGCTACCTTTCAAAGGGCAATGGATATTGCATTTTCCAAGGAGATACATGATTTCCTCGTAGTTTACCTTGATGACCTGACCCCATTCTCCGAATCCGACCAAGAGCACCGTAAGCACTTAAGGAAAATTTTCATGACATGCAAGAAATATGGCATTTCCTTGAATCCTAAGAATTCCCTTTTTTCCCTGGAGGAAGAAAAGCTTTTAGGGCATATAATATCAAAAGATGGGATTAGAATTGACCCTGAAAGAATTCAAGCTATCCTTCAAATCCTTAGCTAAGAAACATAAAAGAACTACAAGCCTTCCTTGGAAAGATCAATCTCCTGAGGAAATTTATCCCAAATCTAGCCGAGCTAATAAGGCTATTGAGCAACATGTTTAAAAAGGATGCCAAGGTAAAATGGTCTCTTGAAGCTAAGCAGGCTTTTGAGAGTATAAAAACTGCCCTAACTCAAACACTTGTCGTCACCAGTCCTCAATTCGACAGAGATTTTATCATTTTTTCCTTCGCATCTGAACACACTATAGCTGCTATCCTTCTGCAGAAAGATGATCAGGGAAACGAAAAGCCAATTGCTTTCTTCAGCCGAGCTTTGAGAGACGCACCCTTGAAATTTCGGATCATGGAAAAGCAGGCCTATGCCCTGGTCAATGCCATCAAAGATTTCAGAATTTACATCCTATACTCCCATGTGATTGCCTATGCCCCTAATGCTATTGTAAAGGATATACTAACTCAAGAGGGACTGGAAGGCAAAAGAGGCAAGTGGATTGCCAGCATCCTTGAATACAACTTTGAAATAAAGCCCACCAAGCTCATAAAAGGACAAGGGTTAGCCAAACTAATGTCCGAAACAAACTTCCAAGCATTAGAAATTAATCAACTGGACGATGAACCGGAGATGGTGACTCCACAGATCAGTGAAACCTTCATGCAATCCCCATGGTACGCTGATATTTGCTTTGTATTGTTAAACCTATGTGCTCCCCCAGGATTGTCCAGAACCAAGAAAATTTTTTTAAGGATGAAATCATCAAAATTTTGTGTCATATATGGTGTTTTATTTTGGAAAAATCACGAAGGTATTTTGCTTAAATGTTTAACTATAAATGAAACTAACAACATCATGAAATAATTCCATGCAGGAGACTGTGGAGGACACTTATATTGGAAATCCACGGCTGACAAGATCTTACGGGCTGGTTATTACTGGCCCTCTTTATTTTCAGATGTAAAGAAGTTTGCAGTCTCATGCCACAAATGCCAAATCTTTGAAGGGAAAAGAAAACTACTGCCCTTGCCCCTTAAGCCCATTTCAACCGAGAAACCTTTTCAACAAGGGGGTCTTGACTTCATTGGAGAGATTCATCCCTCTTCCTCAGGCCAACACAAGTGGATTTTAACAGCCACCGATTATTTCACTAAGTGGATTGAAGCCATCCCATGTAGGAAAGCCAATGACTCCACCATTATCCAATTCCTTGAGAGCAATATCCTTTCTAGATTCGGCTGCCCTGAGAAAGTTATCAATGACAACGCTGATGCTTTCAAATCCAAAAAAATCATCAACTTTTTCCATAAATACCACATCACCTTAGGCCACTACACAGCTTACTACCCTCAAGGTAATGGCTTTGCTGAGTCTTCCAACAAAAGCCTCATCAATATCATAAAGAAACTGTTGGAAGAAAAGAAAAATAACTGGCACAAGAAGCTCACAAATGCTTTGTGGGAAGACAGACTTTCCACCAAGAAATCCATTGGGCTGAGCCCTTATGAACTTGTATATGGCATGGAAGCCAAGTTCCCTTCATCTCTGGGCATACCTACTATCAAATTGTTACAAGAAATTTACTCTGAACCAAATGACATGCAGAAAAGAGTTAATCAAACTATTCACCTTCAGCAAACCAGAGAACAAGTCTTCAACAGAGCTCAAATACTGCAAGAAAAACTTAAGAAGATGTTTGATAAGAAGGCCAAAGCAGAGGATTTCTGGGTGGGCAATAAAGTTCTAAGATTGGATTCACGAAGAGAAGACAAGGGCAAACACGCAAAATTCGATTTTCTGTGGAAAGGTCCGTACATTATCAGCGTTGTGCAAGTCAATAATACTTATTTTCTCAAATCTCCAGATGACAGCACAGCTGAAGAAGGCTCTGTCAATGGTCGAATGCTAAAGCACTACAATGATCTTTTTGATTGAAAGAGCAGGCGGTGTTTTATTTTGTACATAGAATATTCGTATATACCAGTGTTTTGATTTTTTGTAAAAATCCATGATGCTGAAGCACGCAGAGGAAAGTAGGCAGTGCTTTACAGTTTAACAGTCAGCACTAACAAGTCCAAAGTACAACCATAGCAGAAGAAACAAGGCAATCGAACCTGTTGTTCTTGGCTTCTCAAAAGGAAAAACCATCCCCAAGTGGAGCCACTGTTAGCCTCCTGCTGCAACAGGTTACTCATATTTCATGATTGACATTTTTACAGACCAAATATGTCATACTTTGCAGGCTGCAATGCTCCATATTTTCTTAATAGTCTCCAAGCGAAGAAGGCTACTTAGAATTTATTTAATTGCCTTCCAAATTTTAAGAAGTTATTCCAAGTGTTGTACAATTTTCAGTTAAAGGGAGGTCCAAACAGCTTAATCTTGGTCTCCCTAGGGTTCAATTTCCTGTTTTAGAATATAGAGAATGAAAATCTGTCCAAACAGCTTAATCTTGGCAGATTCTTAGATAGGTAGAGCATCAAAGGAGCCCAACTGCTTAATCTGAGCCCTCGGATGAAATAAGGGTAGTCTGTAGATAGGAAAGCATAAAAAAGAAAAATTGAAATGATGGGTTTGCAAGTCTAAGTGCAACCAAACCAAAAGAAGAAAAAATGTTAGGTAAGTAGGCTGGGTAGGTAGTTTGAGGTTGCTGAATCTTGATTGTTGATCAGTTCCAGGTTTTCAGGTGTCATCTCTACTCAGGACACAATCACCAGGCAGTTCTATGTGAAAAGCTAAAAAACATGCATAACTAACTTCCTTTCTCCATCTTCCCCAAATCATTAACTAATTTCCCCAAAAGAGGTCAAGATCTGCTTGATACCTCTTAAGTTCCATCATTTTCATGTCATTAGCTTGGGTGAAGATCTGCTTTACTCAAAGATATTCCATACTCTCTCTATAAGGTTCTATCCCCTCGTTACAGCCTAAGATCTCCTGAACTTAGCACTTTCTTACCATCTCCATATTGACTACTGACATTATTATTTAACTCCCTATATTTTCCCATCCCCCTACTAAAACTATGTAAATCATCCCGTATGTAAATATCCCTCCCCCTGGTTGAAAAATAGCCATAAGTACCCCCGAGAATTGCACAGTTTGTTTGAAACTTAGCAAGAGCCCTCATGCTGCCCCTCCAAACCATCTTCTAAATGCAACATACTCCTTCCAAAGTATAAAATCCCTCTTTAGGTTATCGGACCCCTTCTGTAGCCTCAAATGCTTTTCTAATGCACTTACTCACTTCTTCCGACCACAATAGACCCTTGCCGATTTCCTTAACACTCTGCAGATCCTAGTAAGCCAGCTCGCATCGCCACATCACAATATTCTCACCATATAAGTTATGCCCCATCTATTGTTACCCGACGCGATATCGCGATATCGGCGATTAGCAGTCGCAAGCGTCGCATGTCCAAATGAAATACCTTCTCGTTCCCCGCCGATGCGATATTGGGATCGCATCGGAGAAGTTCATCGCATCGGCTTAAAATATGAGCACCCCACCATGTCACTTCTGTACCAGGGACCCACCGCTGACGTCATCTGCCGTACTGCTGACGTCAGCAGCCAAAAAACCGAAAATTCGCGCAGGAAGAAAAATCGCACTTCGGAGCTCCGGAACAAGAAATAGAGGCAGTTTTCGATGCGTGATTAGCGCGAAGCGCTAATCGCGCATCTTTACAAGAAATAGGCCGTTTTGGGGAATCTTTAGGGAATCTTTTGATTCCTTGGCCCGTTTTGCGCCGAAAAAGCCGATAATCACCCGATTTTGCCAAATTAATCCGGTTTAAAGACAGGAAAGGACCAGAGACATAGATGAAAGAGTATCAGATCAAATCAACAGGGAAAAAGCACGCCAAATAGTATCAGCAAGCGGCGGAAGCCACCAATGTAGCGGCAAAGAGTATCAGCGAAAATCTTAAACAGCGGCCCAAAGCAGGAGAAAATTTAATACCTTCCAGCAAAGTCAAAGAAAGAGGGCAAAGCCACTCAAAACTTTCAAATCATAGTTATTGCACATTTAACTCGCACCAGAATAGAATTACAGATCCCAAAGCACAATTATTCCAGCAGTACCGCATCGAGGCTCCAAAGGTCATATTGCACTTTTTTTGATTCAGCTGCCTCTAGCGCAGCCCAAAGGACTTACCTGCATTTAATTCCAGCGACAATTAGGTTTTAGAAAAAGCTTTCCAGCAGACCTGTTTATGTCAATTGTAATAAATGACTCTATGATATTTTTCTTATATATACCACCCTAAAAGATGGAGTAGGGGTTGGTTGGTGAGTCGAGGAAGTTGATTAATCTTTGATATCTCGACATTTTCTTCAAGCAGAGACCCGCACTGTAACTTTCATACTTTCTATAATCAAAGACTGCTGGAAGCATGGATTCTGAAACTGTTTGATGCGTTTAATTGGACGAGGAGTGATTGTGGAATTCCTGTGCTTATACGTGGTTCAATAAGTGTCTCTCAACTCTGTTAATTATCATGTTTTGTTTTACCACCGTTCCGCCATCTAAATTGCAGAAAAGAAGAATAGCTTAGGATTTGTTTAACTACACCTTAAGTTCAATTTCTGCATTTTTTCATGTTTTCATCAGAAATAGCTATGAACATGTATACTTAAATGATCTTGTTTACGCTGTTTCTTTCACATATGAATGAGAGTTTAGTGTTATAGCTCCAAATCTCACTATTATGGTTTGAGATGCTGCACTCATGGCCTAGGGCAACCCCTCCTTCCAGACCTGGTCCAAAATCTAAAAAACAGTGTTTTATTCCCTGTACGCGACATTGCCTTGAGTTAAATGCGTGTGTACGGGGGTTCATATATACCCAAGCCGCGTATATGTATTAAAACACTTGAAAAATTATAAAACTCCTTATTTTCGGGCGGAGATCACGGGTTTTACCTGCTAATCACCTGTTAGTGCCTGTGGCCTCAACTGTCCCCAACCAATTCCTAACTAAAAAACTACTTTGGAATTGGTATAAAAAGACACCAAAGGGAAGGCCTAAAGGAGGAGAGAATAGAGAGCAAGGTTATTATACTAAGTTTTCCCCCTGATCAGGTCTAAAGACCCTTGTGCCTTCTGCACTTCCCCCATTTTGTATAGGAAACCCTTGTTTCCTTGTGATTGGATGTTCATCCCTTAGTTATGACATCTTGGAGTGAGTATTGGAAGGAGACTTACTAGAGGCTTGAGGCGGGACGGATCCAGAAGGAGGCTGAGCTTTGAGCCTGCAGAAGCGGTTCAGGTGATATTGCTCTTTTTTGTACTATTCTATTTGTCTAATAAAGAAACACGTCTTGTTCCCGATATGCTTCTTTCTTTATGTTAATGATGTTCATGTTTGAATTTCATGTATGAATGGATGTCTAAAAGTTTATAACTAACTCCTTTCTTGTATAACATAAAGATGATTTTCACATAAATATTTGTCCATATACTGCTGCATTCTTTGGAATTGTTGGTTTTGTAGGGAAAAGGAGCGGAAGGGACGTGAAGAAGGGTTTGGACCCTTGAGGAACTTCCCCAACGTAGGACTTGAGGTACGTCCTTCTCACCTTAGAAATAGCTTTTTCTAGCATAATGGCTGTGTGTGTGCATGTTTCTTGATTTAGACAACTTTCAGTCTGCTAAGGTTCCACCCAAGAGCCTTAGGGGATAAAATCCCGCAACAAAACTGGCGACTCCGCTGGGGAACAACATTCTTGTTGTTCCTAGTTGGGCGTTTTCAAGCCTATCAGGGCTCAGTAGCTTGCTGGCTTATTGTTATTGTTTGGTCTGTTTCTGACTTTTAAGTTTTACCAGTTTCTTGAGTTTCTTTTTTTATTTTTCTTGAAATATTATATACACGCTGCTTTGTTTAGTTACAGAAGCATATAAACGCTTGTTGTCTGAAGTGAACCCGCGTATACGCAGGTTTCCTCAGGCACAGTCGCGTATACACACATTCTGCACTGAATGCAGTCGCGTATACCTG
The DNA here is from genome assembly GCA_000404065.3 of Pinus taeda. Classification (NCBI taxonomy): domain Eukaryota; kingdom Viridiplantae; phylum Streptophyta; class Pinopsida; order Pinales; family Pinaceae; genus Pinus; species Pinus taeda. The sequence goes on from APFE031482125.1 coordinate 15,166, forward strand.
GCAACTTTCAGGATTTATAAACCTTTTTTGTCTCTGGAGTGTGTCTGGTACTTTCAGTCAGTTTAAACAGTCATCTTTGTCAGTATCAATTCTCTGTTTTACAGCAAGCGTCCTTACTCCGACTTCTCTCTAATTATAAGGAGTTTTGGTCTTATTTTGTGTTTGCAAGTGTCATCATCTTTTTGCTTTAAACACACGAGATTTCCTTATTGGAATCTTGGCTGCCCTGAGTGATCAGAGCAGAAAAGATTGTTATTAATCTTTGTGTTTAACTTTGTTCCTTGGTGACTTTTTTGTTTGCTTAATGAAATCGATTTTTATGACCAGTTACTTCTTTGTTTCATCAAAGTTGTCATTTTGATACTTTCTTGGAACCGTCTTTTTGATCTCTTTTTGGTCTTTGCTACCAAAGCTTTCCTTGCTGCCTTCCATTTTTGAAAGCCTTTTTGAGCACATTTGTTTTTGTTGAGTTTTCATTCTTTGTTGGGTGTCAACTTGCAAAAAGTGTTTCTTGCTTCTTTCAATTGTGAAGTGTCGGTTTTTGTTGAAAGCATTTTCAAAAAGACCCTTTTGTTGCTACTTTCAAGTGAACTTTTTGAAAAGTTTTAGTTTTTGCTTTCTTGAATTTGCTTTTCATTTTGTTTCCTTTTGGTGAATAAAAGTGTTTTTGTTATCTTGAGTTTTTCTTTTAGTATTTAGACGAATTGTACCATCTTTGATTCCATCTAAATATTGTAAGTGGCAAAAAGGAAATTTGATAAACAAAAACAACTTTTATTTCTTGTTAGAGTAGTTTTCAGTCTTGCATCAAGCATTTAGTCTTCCATTAGGACAAATTTGAATCTCTTTTGGCATAAAATAGATTTGTTAACTTTTGAGTATGAAGTGTGAATGAATAGAATAGAAAAGAAAAAGTTTGTTTCATTAGAAGTTTCCTTCTGAACCCTGTAGAAGAATAATTTTCATCGAAAAACAATGACAAAGTGCATAAGCATATAGTTAAGTTTTATTAATCTTTTTTGCGTCAAAAAACATACCACTAGTTTCACTTCCACCATCCTTTGACTTAAAAAACAACTCTTAAAATCAAGCGCTAATTAAAATCAACTAGAACTTTTTTATTTTGAGTTAAATACACAAACAAGTTTTAGGATTTTAGGGCCTTGGAATAGGTGAGTGGAGAGTTAACTCTCCAAGGCCACATTAAAACGTCAAAACATAGGATTCTGATTAAAGAGAGGAAAATCCAATAGCGTAAGGAAGACCAGGAAAGCTCCGGATCTGGGAGTTAAGCGCGAGGGTCTGTGAAGACAGGGAAGAGAGATACCCCCTCTCCTACTTGTCCGAACTTACCTCAAGACCGTTCCACCTGGCTTCTGCAACGAGTTGGTATCCTTAG
>APFE031482126.1:4310-19958 GCA_000404065.3 Pinus taeda
TAATTTTTTAAAATAAACAAATTTGATGCTTAAAATAATGTAACTTAAAATTATTGAGGAAAAAAAGTCAAAGTATTTTAGTTTCTTCTTTGGTGGAGAGATAATGCCACTAAACTGTTTATAGTATTTATAAAATACGTAGTTGTACTTGGTTTAATAGTGACAAAAAATGTTTCTAAATTACTATTATTCCAAAAATTCTTATTCTGGTTTAGAAAAAAAACAAACTTGTTCTCCCAAAAACATTTAACCTAAACTTGTGGTGAATTTTGTTTTTAAACCTAAAATCTTCAATAACAAGTACAAAATATGAAAATGGAGAGGCTGAATTTGATAGATAGTAATTAAATCACTTTATTTTAGAGGTAGTCTTGTTTTGTTTCTCGGTAGGTCAAAATTTCAACAGTTTTAGTAGGTTTTTTTTGAAAACCCATCATTTTAAGTACTTTTATTGGTAAATTTCTCCTTTTAAATAAAACCAACTTTTTCACATAATTACTGAATTTATGTCTATGTACTACAAATTCCAAGGATATCCAAAAGTCTTACAGTTAAGAAAAATCAAACAATTAACCTCTTAACCAAACAATTAACCTCTCTACTAATCATTATTAAATATTCTCAAAATCTTGGATAACATAAAGATGCCCAATTACAATCAAATTTGAGGTCAAATTTACTCAAACACATGCCCCCATGGTAAAATCTAATAAAAAACAAAGAGAAAAAACATTTCTATAGATAGTAAGTGACTCAAATATATTGGAAAGAAAAAGAGTATTTTTGTGTTTATTATGTTGGCCGATGTGTCATATAGTAGAGGTTGGTTTAATAGTATACAAATTGAACAAATAAACACCCACAATCCAAGTTTTACTTGGAAATCCAAGCTTCACTGGGAAGGAAAACCAACTCTCAATTCATGGTACTTATCCAGGATTTCAATAAACCAACGGTAATGTAGTTAAACAAATATCAAATTATGAGCAATCTTATGATGTTATCGACATTGAATTTGAGTGTAAACACATTGGCAGGAGGAATACCAAGAAACTCACTAAGAGAGTATGAAATTTGATATTTCATTTGGATCTGTCACAGGTGTAGACTGTAGAGATATTGGACAAATGTCACATGTATAGAAAACTCGAACAAAACAGAAAATACCAAAAATTTGAGACTTCGCTATGAAAACAAAAATAAAAATAAGTCGCCCGCAATTTCAAGGGAACCCAGGTTCTCCAAAGTGCTCGCGCTCAACTTGTGGAGGCTGTTATTTTCATTTTGATTGTAGATTTTGGAAATATTTCATAAAATTTGACAATAAGAATTAGTTATGAAAACAAAAATAAAAATAAGCCCACAATTTCAAGGAAACCTAGATTCTCTAAAGCTCTCATGCTCAACTTGTGGAGGCTGTTATTTTCATTTTGATTATAGATTTTGGAAATATTTCATAAAATTTGACAATAAGATATAGGTATTGACATCTTATAGGTCATCTTTCTCCTATCTACCAAATATTAAAACTTTTCCAAAATTAAACTCAAAATCTCACATCATCAATTTTGATTGAAACATGCATAATGTATTATATAATTTTTCAATTTTCTGTCCTTCAATAAATTTTGCTCATGTAAATATATAAAATTTCTTGCATAAGCTATACTAAGATATTGTGATAAGTATCAATGAAAACTTCCAGATTTCTTTTATGCAGAGGTCTATATTTGTCTTCAATATTTCTCTTTTTCCTCAGATGGACTGCTGCAGCATTTAGTAGATATGAGTTAGCCGAATCATAACAAATCTACAGGCTACTGGGCATGCGAACAGACTGAGTCTCGAAGATCAAAACTTATAGATGCCTATACTGATCCGGGCACTTTAGGTTCACACCAGTGTCAAGCACTGATGCGCAGGCTTCTCGAATAACCTAGAGACTTTGAACTTGGCTCGTGTACCATTTAATAAACAGAGGGCGAAACATAGGGAGAAAGTTGTAGAAATATGACCAGAATGATTTTATTCATATATGGCTGTGAAAATTACAAAGGGATCTTTTTCCTCAGATAAACTGCTGCAGCATTTAGTAGATATGAGTTTGCCGAAGCATAACAAATCTACAGGCTACCTGGCATGCGAACAGACTGAGTCTCGAAGATCAAAACTTACAGACGCCTATACTGATCCGGCCACTTTAGGTTCACACCAGCGTCAAGCACTGATGCGCAGGCTTCTCAAATCACCTAGAGACTTTGAACTCGGCTCGTGTTGCAAGCAGATCAGACAATATGTCCGCATATGTAGAGCAGGAGAAACATTCGACTCAGACTACTTGACTCGAAGACTCTTAATTTCCGAATACCCCCTTCTCCTCTCAATGCTAGTATTTATAGTCTCTTAGTAGGTAAACCGTTTGAAATTTTTACCGGAAACCTACAACAGGAGGAATCTCCTTTTGGTATGAATATCACGCAGGAAATCATATCCAAAGGACTAACAATAAGGAGCTAGATAAAAGATTCGGGAAAGTGGGTACTACCACCTGTTATCTCGTCCCTTAAAGGCAGTGCCATGTGGGGACCGAATCTGACACGAACAAGAGCATATGAATAATAGACATGACGGCCGGAATCTAGGACATTGACTCAAAATAATTACACAGTGGATATTTTTTAAATAAAACCCACGAAAAAGTAGAATATGAATAATAGACAAGATGGCCGGAATCTAGGCCATCGGCTTATTATAATTACAAAGTGGATATTTTAAAGAAAACCCACGAAAACTAGAAATGTACATGATATCAGATGAGTGATCATATACATCAATCACTATTATATTGCCATTCTTTTGAATCAATATATGCTCTTTCGGCTTCATCCATCTCTAAAAGTTGGTCTATGTCAGGAGCAAATATATCATTTGGCAAGGAATCGTCAAGCCATGGAGGTGCTACCTCCAAAAAACAGCAGAAAAATGGAAACTGGAATACGTTTGCTAGTCTCGTCCTGGGATCTGTAGAAATTTCTCCATGGAAGCTGACCTTCAAACTGAATGATGGTTCATCTTGCTGACTATCTGGCAGGGCTACTTCTGTTTCAGTATGAAGAAATTTAAACTCTACAATGTAGTCATATTGAGTAGCAATATGAATTTCCCACATTAAAGTGCTAATGGTTTCCTGGAAATTAAAATTGCAAATACGCTCACTCCTAGGCATATACTTGAACATAAACAACTTAAACCAGGGACTCCACCAATTATTTACACTATCTAACTGTGTTGCATATGCAATGAATCTAACATATCCCTATATTCTGGCCCTCTGATGGATGGAGAAATAATCTTGCCATGTCCAGTCTGTATTTTGGATAAAACCAAAACAGATAGGAACTGGTCCTCTAGATAGTGAATAATAGACACGCCATGGCCTTTCTCTATAAGGTGACTCACTAAGATAAGCTACCATGCCAGACTCTGAATCAAACCACTTCTGCAAAATGATTTGGATGACTTCGACTGGTAATGATTTGACTCTTAAAACAAAGCAATCCCAACAGAATTCATATTTACACTGACTACAGATCGAGATTGAACAAATTTTTGATTGACAGACACTAGACTGGACTGGAATTTTACTCGAAGAACTTTCTCCTTTGTACAGGGGTTTGAACATCTTGATGTCTTTAATTTCTGGAGCTCCTTCTCTTGTCAACATGTCTGCTAGGTAGTTTTCATCACCTGATTTGTAGACGATGTCAAAATCAAATCCCTCTAGCCACAGAGCCCATCTTAGAATCCTGGTATTTTCTTGTTCTAACAATTTTTTGTTAGCCAAAATGCCTTTCATGTGCTTCAGATCAGTTCTAACCAAAAACCCGACACTCTTCAAGAACAATATGAATCTTTGGATTCCTCTTTTGACAACAAGTATTTCTTTATGGGAGGATGGATACTTGAACTCTGTGTTATCAAAAGTACTGGAGGCATATGCACAAACAAGTTCCTTCTTTCCATGTTTCTGTAACAACACTACAGCCCATGTATGATCAGATGCATCTGTTTCAAGAATGAATGGGAGATTAGTAACAGGCAGTCTTAATTTAGGAAGTTCTCTAATTTTGATTTTTATGTTTCTTACTGCTGTAGTCATTTCATTGGACCATCCAATTTTTTCTTTCCTCAGTCTTTTCTGCAAAATCTTAGTATCTTCAAATTGCTTTTCATAGAACTGTCGGATGTAATTTAAGCAACCTAAAAATCTCCGAAGCATCTTTTCATCAAGGAGAATATCAGGGAACTTTAAAAGATGGAGAAGGACATGAGGCTGGAGCTCAATATGACCCTGTTCTATATGCAATCCTAAGTAGTCTATTCTGACTTTTCCAATCTGAAATTTTTCTTCTGAGTCAGATAGAACTAAACCATGCTTGTATACCATTTCATAAAATTTTTCTAAATGCATCTTGTGAGTATTTACATCCTTGCTGAACACAAGCAAATCATCAATATATACAATTACATATTCTACCCCCCCAAAAATATCTTCCATCCTTTTCTGAAATTCAGACGGAGCATGTTTTAATCCAAATGGCACGACTGTCCATTGATATTGGCCATGGGGAACCATGAAGGCCGTGAAGGCTGTTTTATACCTATCTTCTGGAAGAATGCCAATTTGCCAAAACCCACTTTTAAGATCAAATCTGTTGAAAACACTGGCATTAGCTATTTTAGCAAGCAACAATTCTTTATTGGGAAGAGGATACTTGATAGGCATGAGAGCCTCATTCAATATTTTATAATTAATTACCAACCTCTTCTTGCCACATTTTTGCTCACTATGTTTGTTGACATAGAAAGCTGGGTAGGCCCATGGACGTTTGCAAGGTTCAATCAGATTTTGTTCAAGCAGTTGTTGAATTTCTTGTTTGCACAAGGCTTGTTCAGTAGGTGACATATGATTAGCACTTGCTTTCAGTGCTTTAGGAACATACCTTTCTTTATAAGGTAATGCTACAAAATATTTTTCCCTGGTCCAGAAAGCATCTGGCCTGCTTGCTATGCAATCTTGGTGTAGCTTATCTGAGATTGCCTGTAATGTCTTTTGCCCGTGTATTTCTGCATGCTTGACAATTTTTTGAATCTTTGTAAGATTATGCATAGTGTCCTGCAAATTATCTTCTTCACTGGGATTGACCTTAAGCTGGTACTCATTCTTTGCAAGAATCATAACTGGTCCCTCATTAGTGGTAAATGTAACGGAGTCTTTTCCAAAGGTAGCTAGGAGGAATCTTTTCAAAAAGTCTTGTCCTAACAAGACATCTGAGCTTGTATCAAAACTGTACAATGTAACGTAAGTCTGTACATGATTCAAATAGACTAGAAAATCAGGGGATATATAGTTAATCTCCGTCAATTCTTTATTTACAGCTCTGAAGGACAGTTTGGTAGGCTGCCAATAATAAGAAGGAATTGCACCAAACTTGCAGCAACTGCACATTGCTCCAGAATCAATTTGTGCATCTAAAGTGTATTCCTTTACATTTGGCAATTTTATTTTCAGAGGAATTACCACTTTATCTCTTATTCCCATGATCTTTACCAAATCTACTTCCTTAGATTTCATGGGCATTTCTTCTGGAATATCCTTAAACATAATTCTCGCTAGTTTGGAATTAGCATCATCATATTCAGAAATAAGATTTTGGAGTTTGGCTGATAATTGCAACATTTCTGATCTTGTTAAATTAATGGGTGATTCCAAACTGCTAATTTTCCTCTTGAGAGTATTGATTTCATCCATACCTGTATCTTGAGATGCTTCTGTAAAACTCAATGGTTTGAACATTGAATCAAACTCTCTTGCCTCGAAATACTCATCCTCAGTGACCCTTTTGGAAGGCAATTGTTTTTCTAAACTCTCTAGCTTTTCTTTCAATCTTCTCCTGGCTGTTAACTGGGATGGTGCAACCTGGGCTAGCTGTGCCTTTATGTCATTAATCTGATTCTGCAAATTATCTGTTTTATTGAAGCAAAAAATTTTAATGTCAGCAATAAAAATGTTTCATCAGAGTCAAAGGAATCAGATTCCAACCTTATTTTGTTGATATTAAGTAAATCATCAACGTCTGAATTAGAAGAATCACTGGATATTTCAAAATATTCTCCATCTGAGTGGGATATGAGATCCCAATCTTCTGGATTATGGACTGTAGTGAAAACGTCCATAACCTTCAACTGCTTCTTGTTCTTTTTCTCTTTGCATGTATTTGCATAATGGCCTTCTTTCCCACATATAAAACAAGTTACTCTTTTAGAAGGCTTTGCTCTTTTCCTAAATACTGTCCTCTTCTTTTTGGAAAACTTAAAAGGATAGTATTTCTTACTTGGAGTATACTTATATGTCTTGCATGAGCATGGAACTTTTGGCACTCTCTTTTTGGATTTGCTACTACATCCAAAATCATAAGTTTCTGCAAAATTATTACACAACCTTGTATTGAAATGCATCTGCTTTTTATAATTATTTTTAGCTTTTTCTGATGCACATTCTCTTTGCAGAATAGAAACTATCATCTGATGTACTATAGCAAATCAAGAATTTTCAATTTGTACTTTGTTGGTCTCAATATACTGGTTAATCAAATCTTGAATTTTCCCTGGCATTGAAGCTATGTAATTCCTTAGATAAGCAACATTGTGAGGATCTGTTGCTTGATAGAGGAGTTTTTGCATAACATAATAATAATCATGTAGATAATCTATGTTACACAATCTTTGCGATAAAAAGCGTTGACCATGATGTGCTGAATTCTCTGGCACAACTCCTATGAATTAATGTTTTAATGCATCAAAAATGGCTCTCAGGGGATCTGTTGGATGTTCAATAATATTGTTCATTTCTTCTTCAGACAACTTTTCCCACCATTGTTTCAAAATGCCAGTAAAAGACCAAACAATTTGTGTAACTATATCTGACCTTGGTGCTTTAGTTTCAGCTTTTCTCTATAGTGCCCAAGCATGGACATTGTGGAAGACTGTTATGACATCTTCACCTTTCATACAGTCAATATTTACTAAAAGTGTATTACCAAATCCTTTAGCTGATGGATTTTCAAATTTGGCAGGGACACTTTCCAAATTATCTTTGAATCTAGAAAAAGGACTATCAGCTGATGCGCCATGTGCAAAAGTATCCCAGTCACCCTTCTTTCCTTTATGTGAGAATGTGAATGTATCACCTCTATCCCTTTTAGAACTAGTTTCTCCTTGGGTGTGGTCTGCAGAATTAGAGGTAACACGAGACATGGCCAAAATTTTTGGAGCAGATGGTTGGCCATTTTCTACAAAGGATTTGAGACTGACGTAGCCCTTTGGTAATCTCAAACTTTCAACAGTAGGAAAAGTGGTTAGCCTATTTCTCATCAAATCTGTTTTCTCTCTAGCTAACATTATTCCTTTTCTTACTTTTTCAATCTTAGCAGTATCTATATTATCAATGTTTTTGAACAAAATACTTCTAAGACTATCTTTTGGTTCCTCTGTACTAGAACAAAACTTTAGCTTTGAACTTGAAAGATCTACTTCCCTATAATGAGGTGGAGAAGTAGGCTGTGGTAGTGCATCTCTCAAGTGTTCAAGGGACTTGGAGATTATTCCCATGTTGGAATTGACATCATTCAATTTCTGTTTGTGCTCATTCTGAATTCCCAAACATTCATTATAACCAATGTGCATTTTCTTTATATGTTCTTTAATTTCTAGCACATCTTTGGCTATATCATCTATATTCTGCAGCATACAAACAATCTGATAGTTTGTATAATTGTGCATCTTTTCTATTTCAGTCCGCTCTGTATCTGACATATTTTTCATTTGTATCCATTGGAAATTTGTCTTCAGAGTACCATTCTTGAAACTTTTCCTAGAGTTAGTAGGCTCTAGATATCTTTCATTAATCTTTGCAATTGGATCCTGTGAGGCTCTGGGAAGGCTAAAGCATTTTATATCAGGCAATACTGGTTCAAGCTGCTGATCTTCAAGTTGGAAACTGGAAGATGGACTAGATACACAGAATTGGCAATCATCAGATTTGTGAGTAAGAGGTTTCTTTTGATTCCTTTTGGGAGCAGAATATATGGACGGTACCGGTAAAGGAGCAGGAGAACGTGTGGTTGGTGGAGGTATTACTGCTTTTTTACTGTCTCGACTTTCTAGAAATGGATACCTATCCAAGATGGTCATGGACCTGATAAGATGAGGGCTTGTGAACCTAAGACCAGAAGAACCATCAGAGTGCTTGACAATAGACAATTGCCTTGGCTCTCTTGACGTTTGCAGTTGAGGATATCTCTGAGATAATGGAACATAAGTGCTATTCCATTCTTCTGGCAGAGTGCATTCTGAAAATCTTATTTGCAAGGGACAAGTATTACCTAGACCAACTATTACTCCTTCTTTCAAAGCTCTTGAGCACAGTTTAGGATTGAGTGGTGGCATTGTGCTTGAAACAAATCTAAGACAGATAAAATAATGAAGCTGAGCAATCAATGTTTGTGGGGCAACATTGAAACCATTGAACTGGATATAGGCATTCAGAGACTCATTTATATATGGATCACTCAACGAAACCTGATATCTGGGGATTACAGAAGACCAAACGGGACCATTATTAAGAGGACTCTGAAAACCTCCCAGCAAGGCATCATTAAAATCATTAAGTCTAGTATCCAGAACACAAGTTAGGCAGGAAGTGTTTAATCTAGGTCTAACAAGTGGACTAATTCCAAACTAGATCATGCCTATATGAACATATTTGAACCCATGTTCCAAACCCCATTCAATATCTTCTTTTTTAATCAAAGGAATCTGGTAGACTTTCTGATCAGTAGAAATAGGTATATTCACGGAAGTAAAGCGAAATAGATGAGCTGCTCTAAACTGGAAAGCAAGAATCTTATATAACTTGTTTATTTCTATTTTTGGCAATGTCCAATTTGGCTGAGGCTAAAACTCTTGAACTATAACCTTTTCATCATATAATTTTTCTTTAGAAGATTTGTTCAGATACTTGTTCATAAAAGACCATCTCTTTTTCTTAGCAATTTTCCTATCCTCGGGTGTTTGAACAACAAATTCATTCGAAAAAAACCAGCCATTGAGATTAAATACAAGTATGCACCTGAACAAAGGAGATAGAATCTTTGTGCTCCAGGAAAGCAAACACATCAGTCCGTCGCCTCAACGCTCTCTACCAAAGCCTTATCACCGATTCCAACTTGTGAACAAGGGCATGGACGAATATAACTCAATGGGAAAACCAGATAGTTATGAAAATTGTTTGGACAAAGAACCAGATGGCTCTGATACCATTTAATAAACAGAGGGCGAAACAGAGGGCGAAAGTTGTAGAAATATGAACATAATGATTTTATTCATATATGGTTGTGAACATTACAAAGGGATCTTTTTCCTCAGATAGACTGCTGCAACATTTAGTAGATATGAGTTAGCCGAAGCATAACAAATCTACAGGCTACCTGGCATGCGAACAGACTGAGTCTCGAAGATCAAAACTTACAGACTCCTATACTGATCCAGCCACTTTAGGTTCACACCAGCGTCAAGCACTGATGCGCAGGCTTCTCGAATCACCTAGAGACTTTGAACTCGGCTTGTGTTGCAAGTAGATCAGACAGTATGTTTGCAGATGCAGAGAAGGAGCAAAATTCGACTCAGACTACTTGACTCTAAGACTCTTAATTTCCGAATGCCCCCTTCTCCTCTCAATGCTAGTATTTATAGTCTCTTAGTAGGTAAACCGGTTGAAATTTTTACCGGAAACCTACGATAGGAGGAATCTCCTTTTGGTATGAATATCACGCAGGAAATCATATCCAAAGGACTAACAGTAAGGATCTAGATAAAAGATTCGGGCAAGTGGGTACTACCACCTGTTATCTCGTCCCTTAAAGGCAGTGCCATGTGGGGACCGAATCTGACAAGAACAAGAGCGTATGAACAATAGACATGACCACCGGAATCTAGGACATCGACTCAAAATAATTACACAGTGGATATTTTTTAAATAAAACCCATGAAAAAGTAGAATATGAATACTAGACAAGATGTCCAGAATCTAGGCCATCGGTTTATTATAATTACAAAGTGGATATTTTAAAGAAAACCCACGAAAACTAGAAATGTACATGATATCAGATGAGTGATCATATACATCAATCACTATTACATTGCCATTCTTCTGAATCAATATATGCTCTTTCGGCTTCATCCATCTCTAAAAGTTGGTCTATGTCAGGAGCAAATATATCATTTGGCAAGGAATCGTCAATCCATGGAGGTGCTACCTCCAAAAAATAGCAGAAAAATGGAAAATGGAATACGTTTGCTGGTCTCGTCCTGGGATCTGTAGAAATTTCTCCATGGAAGCTGACCTTCAAACTGAATGATGGTTCATCTTGTTGACTATCTGGCAGGGCTACTTCTATTTCAGTATGAAGAAATTCAAACTCTACAGTGTAGTCATATTGAGCAGCAATATGAATTTCCCACATTAAAGTGCTAATGGTTTCCCGGAAATTAAAATTGCAAATATGCTCACTCCTAGGCATATGCTTGAACATAAACAACTTAATCGAGGGACTCCACCAATTATTTCCACTATCTAACTGTGTTGCATATGCAATGACTCTAACATATCCCTGTATTCTGGCCCTCTGATGGATGGAGAAATAATCTTGCCATGCCCAGTCTGTATTTTGGATAAAACCAAACAGATAGGAACTGGTCCTCTAGATAGTGAATAATAGACACGCCATGGCCTTTCTCTATAAGGTGACTCACTAAGATAAGCTACCATGCCAGACTCTGAATCAAACCACTTCTGCAAAATGATTTGGATGACTTCGACTGGTAATGATTTGAATCTTAAAACAAAACAATCCCAACAAAATTCATATTTACACTGACTACAGATCGAGATTGAACAAATTTTTGATTGACAGACACTAGACTGGACTGGACTTTTACTCGAAGAACTTTCTCCTTTGTACAGGGGTCTGAACATCTTGATGTCTTTAATTTCTGGAGCTCCTTCTCTTGTCAACATGTCTGCTAGGTAGTTTTCATCACCTGATTTGTAGACGATGTCAAAATCAACTCCTTCTAGCCAGAGAGCCCATCTTAGAATCCTGGTATTTCCTTGTTCTAACAATTTTTTGTTAGCCAAAATGCCTTTCATGTGCTTCAGATCAGTTCTAACCAAAAACCTGACACTCTTCAAGAACAATCTGAATCTTTGGATTTCTCTTTTGACAGCAAGTATTTCTTTATGGGAGGATGGATACTTGACCTCTGTGTTATGAAAAGTACCGGAGGCATATGCACAAACAAGTTCCTTATTTCCATGTTTCTGTAACAACGCTGCAGCCCATGTATGATCAATGCATATGTTTCAAGAATGAATGGGAGATTAGTAACAGGCAGTCTTAATTTAGGAAGTTCTCTAATTTTGCTTTTTATGTTTCTTACTGCTGTAGTCATTTCCTTGGACCATCCAATTTTTTCTTTCCTCAGTCTTTTCTGCAAAATCTTAGTATCTTCAGATTGCTTTTCATAGAACTGCCGGATGTAATTTAAGCAACCTAAAAATCTCTGAAGCATCTTTTCATCAAGGAGAATATCAGGGAACTTTAAAACATGGAGAAGGACATGAGGCTAGAGCTCAATATGATCCTGTTCTATATGAAATCCTAAGTAGTCTATTCTGACTTTTCCAATCTGAAATTTTTCTTCCGAGTCAGATAGAACTAAACCATGCTTGTATACCATTTCATAAAAATTTTCTAAATGCATCTTGTGAGTATTTACATCCTTGCTGAACACAAGCAAATCATCAATATATACAATTACACATTCTACCCCTCCAAAAATATCTTCCATCCTTTTTTGAAATTCAGACGGAGCATGTTTTAATCCAAATGGCATGACTGTCCATTGATATTGGCCATGGGGAACCGTGAAGGATGTTTTATACCTGTCTTCTGGAAGAATTCCAATTTGCCAAAACCCACTTTGAAGATCAAATTTGTTGAAAACAATGGCATTAGCTATTTTAGCAAGAAACAATTCTTTATTGGGAAGAGGATACCTGATATGCATGAGAGCCTCATTCAATATTTTGTAATTAATTACCAACCTCTTCTTTCCACGTTTTTGCCCACTATGTTTGTTGACATAGAAAGCTGGGTAGGCCCATGGACTTTTGCAAGGTTCAATCAGATTTTGTTCAAGTAGTTGTTGAATTTCTTGTTTGCACAAGGCTTGTTCAGTAGGTGACATATGATTAGCACTTGCTTTCTGTGCTTTAGGAACATACCCTTCTTTATAAGGTAATGCTATAAAATATTTTTCCCTGGTCTAGAAAGCATTTGGCCTGCTTGCTGTGCAATCTTGGTGTAGCTTATCTGAGATTGCCTGTAATGTCTTTTGCCCGTGTATTTCTGCATGCTTGACAATTTTTTGAATCTTTGTAAGATTATGCATAGTGTCCTGCAAATTATCTTCTTCACTGGGATTGACCTTAAGCTAGTACTCATTCTTTGCAGGAACCATAACTGGTCCCTCATTAGTGGTAAATGTAACGGAGTCTTTTCCAAAGGTAACTGGGAGGAATCTTTTCAAAAAGTCTTGTCGTAACAAGACATTTGAGCCTGTATCAAAACTGTACAATGTAACATAAGTCTGTACATGATTCAAATAGACTGGAAAATCAGGGGATATATAGTTAATCTCCATCAATTCTTTATTTACAGCTCTAAAGGATAGTTTGGTAGGCTGCCAATAATAATAAGGAATTGCACCAAACTTGCAGCAACTGCACATTGCTCCATAATCAATTTGTGCATCTAAAGTGTATTCCTTTACATTTGGCAATTTTATTTTCAGAGGAATTACCACTTTATCTCTTATTCCCATGATGTTTACCAAATCTACTTCCTTAGATTTCATGGGCAGTTCTTCTGGAATATCCTTCAGCAGCATTCTCCCCAATTTGGAATTAGCATCATCATATTCAGAAATAAGATTTTGGAGTTTGGCTGATAATTGCAACATTTCTGATCTTGTTAAATTAATAGATGATTCCAAACTGCTAATTTTCCTCTTGAGAGTATTGATTTCATCCATACTTGTATCTTGAGATGCTTCTGTAAAACTCAATGGTTTGTGTTATCACTCAGGTTGTCCCTAGGCTCCTAATAGGGATATGACCGAGGTAACCACAAACCAATCTTTTGATTGCAGGTTCTAGCCCACCTGCAATCGGAGAGGGCTCTCTCCTTTTGATTCAACCTTAGTTGATGATTTTAGGCTAGCTCTCTGATTTCAAGGGAGTGTTGGTTGTGATTGGAAAGAAGGTAGGATTCTCGAACGAAGAGGCACGGTAAGGTGTGATAAGTTTTGAACCATTGGGCATGGAGTCACAGATTGAGGCATGCGAGCGTTTTCTTTGTCACAAGGGGATATGGAGCGGGATAGCCACACAGGATACAATTCTCGGTCTGCTAAAAGTACGGAGTGAACATCAGGGATGAAAGGCAAAGGAGAATCATTTCATCATGCTGACAAAGAGGAGAAGTGGATGAGTGGGATCCCGGAGTAGTTAAGTATTCCTAAGACATGCACTCATATGTGAAAGAAACAGCATAAACTAGATCATTTAAGAATACAAGCTCATAACTGTTTCCGAAGAAAACATTGAAAAATGCAGAAATTGAACTTAAGGTGTATTGGAACAAATCTTAAGCTATTCTTTTTTCCTGCGATTTAGAAGGCGGAAAGGTGATAAAAACATAAAATAAAACAGGGGAGAGGAACACTTATTAGATCATGTAGAAGCACAGGAATTCCGTGATCATTCCTTGGCCAAGAGAAAACATCAAGTTGTTTCGCAATCCATGCTTTCAACAATCTTTGATTATGGAAATTATGACAGTTACAGTGCGAGTCTCTGCTCGAAGAAAATGCTGGAAAGAAGACTGACCAACAACTACTACCAACCAACCAACCCCTCACAACATTGCTTAGGGTGGTATTTATAAACAAAATATCGGAAAGACATCATTACAAATGACCTTAACAGGTCTGCTTAGAACTCTTCAAAAATCTAAATGCTGCTGGAATTAAATGCAAGTAAATCTTTTTGGTTGCGCTAGGGGTAGCTGGATCGGAACAGGTGATGAGGTGGCCCTTGGGGACCAGATGCGGTGCTTCTAGAGTGATTGTGCTTCGGGGCTACAGTTCGGCTTTGGTGTGAATTCAATGTGCAATAATTATGATTTTAGAGCTTCAAGTTGTTTCGCCCTCCTTCTATGAATCTGCTGAAGATATTAAATTTTCTCTTGCTTCGGGCCGTTGCTCAAAATATTCGCTGATACACTTTGCCGCTACATTGATGGCTTCCGCCGTTGACTGATACTCTTTGACACACTTGATGCCTGCTGATTTGATCTGGTACACTTTAAACTCTGTGATTGATCTTTAAACCAGATCCTTTGGCACGATTGGGAGATTTTCAGGCTCTTTCGATGCGCAATGGGCTTAGCAATCAGAAGATTCCCTGAAGATTCCTCAAATGGCCCATTTCCCATAGCGATGCGCTCCGTTTCTTGATCTGGAGCTCTGAAGTGTGATTTTCCTTCCTGCGTGAAGCTTTTTCGGCTTTCTGGCTGTTGACGTAAGCATGGCGTCAGCTGTACGACGGATCACGTCAGTTGTGGGTCCCTGGTACAGAGCGACGTGGTGAGATACTGGATGTACTGTGGTGAAGAGACTCCGATTCGATATCGCGATATCACGTCGGCGAGGAACGGGGGGAAATTGGTTTGGAGACTTGGCGCTTGCGACTGTCGATTGGCGATATCACAATATCGCATCGGCAGAGACAGAAAGGTGAATGGATTGGACACTCGGCGTTTGTGATCGCCGATATCGCAATATTGCATCGGCGGGCAACGGATGGGTGATGATTTGCATGAAGATGAGAGTGCGAGGGTGC
Organism: Pinus taeda; assembly: GCA_000404065.3. Taxonomy (NCBI): domain Eukaryota; kingdom Viridiplantae; phylum Streptophyta; class Pinopsida; order Pinales; family Pinaceae; genus Pinus; species Pinus taeda. Next base: position 19,396 of record APFE031482126.1, read on the forward strand.
GATGCGAAACGGCTTTGAGGAGGAAATAGCAAGTAAGTGGGTGTGAAGGGCATTTGAGGTTTCGGAAGGGGTCCGATTACCTCGGAGGGATTTTATACTTTGGAAGGATTCCATCATATCTGGGAGGTGGTTTTGGAGGTCAGGGGTTCTTGCTGAGTTTAAGATAAACTGAGCAATTCCCGGGAGTTCTTATGGTTATTTTCAACCAGGGGGAGGGATATTATGCGGGGGAATTTTACTTAATATTAATAAGGGGGTGGGAAGAATAGGGAGATAAATAATAATGTTAGTGGTTAATATGGAGATGGTAAGAAAGCGCTAAGTTCGAGAGAGCTTAGGCTGTTACAAGGGGGTGGGACCATACTTTGGGAGAAAGTATGGAACAACTTTGAGTAAAGCAGATCTTTACTCAAGCCAGTGTTATGAAGATGATGGAACTTAAGAGGTGTCAAGCAGATCTTGACCTCTTTTTGGGAAGTTAGTTAATGATTGGGGAGAACAGAGAAGGGGGGTCAGTTATACCTCTTTTGAGCTTTTTGCATACAAATCCTTGCTGATTATGT
>APFE031482132.1:0-23092 GCA_000404065.3 Pinus taeda
TCCTTCCACATTATTGGCCTACGGGTTACAATCGCGCTAGATTGATGAAGGATGCCTTAATGCCTTCCTTCTAGCGGATCTTTCCCTATCGACTCCGACTCATTGCTCTGGGGCAAAGATCTAGAGTCCATTTGGCAGTACCTTTTGGTTTGCAGTCATTAGTGGCAGATCCTTCACTATCGACAGTGGGAAAACATCATTGTCTCCTGATCGATAGATTCTTATAGGTGTTCGACTTCAGCTCATTTATTCGCACTTGTGAGTTTGTATTGGGTACCTTGACGCTCATTATCATTATCGGTGAGTAGTCTCACATTTGTTAACGGTATACATCAATGACCGGTAATCAAATGATTTCTCACATGGTCGACTTCGGATCATTTATTCCAATGGTGTAGAAATGTACCACGACGGTCAGTGAAGACCTCAGGTTGTATCAGCATTCATTGGTTCACTTGACAGTTGCTCCTGTTGCTGCTAGTTGATACCATTCCACTTTATATGTTGCAGCCATTCATGGCGACATTCTATATGCTGACACATGAGTTTGCAGTGCAGTACCATAGTTTTCCATCATGTTCAGTTGGTACCTCTTGGGATCAGTCTTTGATATCAGTAATCCGTTGTATCTTCCAGCATCATTGTCAGTTTATATGTGATATTCAGACATGTACTTGTTCGATCAAGATCAAATGATCCACTATGTATTTTCCAGTCATTTATACTTGTATACTTAGTGGATCTGCTTGTACTTGATATGCAAACATGCTTTGCTTTCTCTCAGCATGGGTATGCCCGCCTCAGACGGTGTTTCTTTCTGATCTTCTTTTGTGGCTTGGCAGGCTAAATTCTAGTGAAGTACTTCTCGGTCTTTGGCAAATTTCCTTTCCATGTACTCGCTTAATATATTTTGGCCATCATGTACCCCTTCTAACCTCATATATTAGGGGGCTTCCGTTATAGCTCCAAATCTCACTATTATGGTTTGTGATGCTGCACTCATGGCCTAGGGCAACCCCTCCTTCCAGACCTAGTCCAAAATCTAAAAAACAGTGTTTTATTCCCTGTATGCGACATTTCCCTAAGTTAAATGCGTGTATACGTGGGTTCATATATACTTAACCCACGTATATGTATTAAAACACTTAAAAAAATATAAAACTCCTTATTTCCGGGCGGAGAGTGCGGGTTTTACCTGCTGATCACCTGTTAGTGCATGTGGCCTCAATTGTCCCCAACCAATTCCTAACTAAAAAAATACTTTGGAATTGGTATAAAAAGACACCAAAGGGAAGGCCTAAAGGAGGAGAGAAGAGAGAGAAAGATTATTATACTGAGATTTCCCCCTGATCAAGTATGAAGATCCTTGTGCCTTTTGCACTTCCCCCATTTGTACAGGAAACCCTTGTTTCCTTGTGATTTGATGTTCATCCCTTAGTTATGACATCTTGGAGTGAGTATTGGAAGGAGACCTACTAGAGGCTTGAGGCGGGACGGATCCAGAAGGAGGCTGAGCTTTGAGCCTGCAGAAGTTGTTCAGGTGATATTGCTCTTTTTTGTACTATTCTATTTGTCTAATAAAGAAACACGTCTTGTTCCCGATATGCTTCTTTCTTTATGTTAATGATGTTCATGTTTGAATTTCATGTATGAATGGATGTCTAAAAGTTTATAACTAACTCCTTTCTTGTATAACATAAATATGATTTTCATATAAATCTTTGTCCATATACTGTTGCATTCTTTGGAATTGTTGGTTTTACAGGGCAAAGGAGCGGAAGGGACGCGAAGAAGGGTTTGGACCCTTGAGGAATTACCCGAATGTAGGACCTGAGGTACGTCCTTCTTGCCTTAGAAATAGCTTTTTCTAGCATAATGGCTGTGTGTGCACATGTTTCTTGATTTAGACAACTTTCAGTCTGCTAGGGTTCCACCCAAGAGCCTTAGGGGATAAAATCCCTCAACATCTAGGCAATTTCTTCCAACCACCATGAGGAGCTTGACGAGTTTCGACGAAATTCCCGAATAATCAGCTCATTCGGCTCAGGCTTACCCGACACCAGTAGAAACCGTGACCCACAGGTGACGAGGGGGAATATTTGAAGTCCATTAGTGTTAGCTAAGATATCTAGCAACGGTGATACGATGTATATTCACAATTCTACTCCACCTTCGATGCTGAAAACGAGTATCTTGGGTATCCCGATAGGTCGATTTTGCATGGAGAAATGGTAAAACTAACCGTCACAGAATGTCATATCATCGCTTGGATCTAGATCAATTGGAATCTAACCCACGATCCCCTAATATTTTATAGAGGAATCGTATATTTCAACTATCTTTGTATTTGTTGGGCCGCGTCTTCTTTTTCTTATGACAATCACTTTGTAGATGTGCAACGATTTATTTTATTATAGTATTATCATTTGTCGCGCTTGTTGCGAAGGTTGTGGCCATAATTTGTGTAGACATTATGCATGGTAGTTTTATGGACGTTCGCCCGTAAGGATTTCAAACGACATAGAAGGGACCTTGATGTACTAACAGATAGGTCCTAAGTACCAGTAACTTCCTGCAATTGTTCCTCACCAAAATACTAGACCAGATAGGAAAGAAAGGGAGAAGTTGGGATTCCAAGTTCCTATATAGAAGCAATAAGCCAGACAACACTCTATGGAGGCTTTAGGACACAAATTAGCCATGGTTTCATGTGAATAGGTGCATTAACCCAGAAGTCACTAAGAAATTTGCTAGATGAAAGGAGGACGCTCCATTCCCTGTATGTTGGAGGTACTACACACCTAGGTCCTTCATTACTAGCACATGCAAACAATTAGTTAGAGAATGGATACTACATGCAAGATCTTTTTTGCATGATTTACTCCCTGATTTTCTCCTCCTTTCACTCCGCAAATAGCTAATTCTTCTGCATGATTTACTCCTTGATTTCCTCCTCCGTTCACTCCACAACTTGCTAGTTCTCTCTAAAACTTGCAGTAGGTGTTGAGTTCTCTCATTAGTCACCACCATGGCACATTACCTTGGGATATTCACCCAGTAATGCTATATCATGAGCATTGTAACCCATTTTCTAAATCAATCATTCTTTTTTGTTCTTTCGATTCTTTTAATGCTTTTGCTCTGCAAAGTTGTGTGTTGAACCTTTACTAGCTAGATTCATCTATACAGGTTTTCTAACACATTTACATGGTATCAAAGCCCACAGGTTGCTAGATAAAAGGTTTACCAATTCTTTATTTTTTAGGTATTACAGCTTGGAGATTCAAGATCAACAAAAAAATGGAGTTTCCAAAAGCATCGATCCTAACACTGTACAACTATCACGAATGGAAGGACCAAATGGATCGATACCTTCATTAAAAATGGTTGTATAGAATTACCATGGCTACAAAAGTGGAATGCACTTTAGTGATAGGGAAATCCAAGTACCTCAACCGCATGGATGAGGCCCATGGATCCATATGCATGTGTATCTCCCCAGAGTTGCAGTTTCATCTATCTGCCTGCAGTACTCCCAATGAGATCTGGAAAAATGTTGAAGAACTCTATGGGAAACAGGATGAGATGAAAGGACATCTACTCGAAGTGGAGCTACTCTCATTGGATCCACAAAACTATGACAGAATTCAAAAATTCTTTACCAAATACAATGATCTATTGTTGCAACTCAAGGGTTGTGAAATTGACAAATCCAAGGAGGAGAGTTTCCAATTTCTCTCTATTATGTCAAAGCTCAGACCAGAATACTCTGTCTTTGTATCTAAATTTCATTCAGTAAGGCTCACAACAGGTAAATCCAACACTATGCCTTCTCTCAAAGAGTTCATGGAGTCCCTCACTTTTGAGCAAGATAAACTCATTGGCATGGGGAAAATCAAACCTCCCAAAGTGCATTCACTTGCTGCGCTTGATGGCAGCCACAATAAAAATCATAGATCTGATTCAAATCAGAAAAATTAATAGTAAAAATACAAGGGAAAGGCACATTCCCATCCGAAGAAGGAAGGGCACAACAAGCCCTTAAGTGACTCCTCTAGCTCCAGAAATGAGAAACAGAAGAAAGGAGACAAATGCATCTACTGTCACCAAGGATTCCATACAGAATTCTCCTGCATGAAGAAACAAATTCACCAAATGGTAGAAATCCTTCAGAATCACAACCTTGGGGACCACATCCCTCAAAGAGCCAAGAAGAAAACTGAGGATTCACCACACGAGAAAGGTAACAATTTTCATGCTTAAGTTGCAATTAACTCTTCCTCTGATGCATGGATTATAAATTCTGGTGAATCACATCATATGGCTACTGTAAAGGAATTCTATTCCTCTTTGGATGCATGATGGGAGGTGACTCACCTATTGAGGTCACTGAAAAAGGTAGAGTGGAACTTTTACACAGAAGATTTGAAGATGTGCTTCATGTTCCAAAACTTTCGGTAAACCTGCTTTCTATTTTTTAGATCACTCATTTCAACACCAGAAAGATAGCATAATTCACTCCAGATGCAGTGAAAATATATTACCTACATAGCAACTCCAAAATTGCAACTGGTGAGGTAAACATTGGAGCTAGATTGTATAGATTTTCTGAATTTATTGAATCTAAATCCTCCTTATTGCTTACACATGCTAACGATAGTAGTAGGCTTTGGCAAGAGAGGTTTGGTCACTTAAATTACAGTTATGTGTAGAAGCTAAGCAAGCATGAGATGGTGGAAGGCTTGCCAAATATTAGTTTCTCCAAAGGAGTTTGTGAAGGGTGTGTCGTTGGAAAATATCCTAGAGAAAAGTTTGACACCAGCAAGACTCACAGAGCATCCTCTCATCTAGATCTGATCCATAGTGATCTCATGGGGCCTTTTCATCATCCTTCCATAAAAAAAGTAAGGTATGTGCTTACATTTATTGATGATTTCTCATGGTATACTTGGGTGTATCTTCTCATGGCCAAATCCGAAGTTTTTGCGCATTTTGAAGATTTCAAAGCACTAGTTGAGACACAGTAAGAGAGAAATATCAAAGCCCTCCATACAGACAATGGGGGGGAATATGTTAACACAACACTTCAGAACCTTTGCCTTGAGTTCGGCATACACTTGCAACACACAGTTCCATAAACTCCGTAGCAGAACGAAGCTACTGAGAGAAAGAACCAATCTCTCAAAGAGGTGGCTTCCTGCATCCTGCATGCTAAATCACTACCTCATAAGCTATGGTTTCAAACACTTGATTGTGCTAACTACATATAGAATAGATATCCTCATAAATCTGTCAAGGATGAGACCTCCTTTGAGGCTTAGAGTGGTACTAAACTAGAGGTCACCCACTTCTATGTTTTTGGCTCTTGAGCATGGGCCAGGATCCCCTCTAGAAAGAGGAAAGTGCTTCATCCACAGAGCATTGAGTGCATATTTTTTGGATACCCTGATGGTGTGAAGGGATATCGACTCCTGAATTCCTCTACGAACAAGCTCATCATTGAGCGAACTGTCCAATTTGAAGAAAGCCTCTCACATGCACCTCAATTTCCGCATGCAGACACCTTTTATCTACCTCATGACCAGGATGATGGCTAAGTACACTCAAATGCAAATACAAACCATGGAGATGTTGAGGTAGTGCATGAGATGCAGAGACAGAGTCTTCATATACAAATCTAGCGCATGCATATGATGATCCACATACAAGCCCAGATCGGGCTTCCAGCAGTGAATCAACTTCCCCTGTCATAAATCAGAGAACAAGGAGCTTAAGTGAGATATATGCACAAGACCACCAAACTACTAGAAATGGTCTTCTGTGGGATAATTCTAATCTGTGGAGGGGTAGCTCGGAGTTTATTGAGCCTCCTCTTGCCCTTGCTACAAATTAACCAATGCCATCTCAACAGTGTCATTTGGTTCAGTCTTCTGATCCGCAGTATTATGTTGAGGCTGTTGGGCATCCCTCTTGGGAGTTTTCCATGGAGGAGGAGTACAACTCCCTCCACAAGAACCAAACCTGGGATCTAGTCCCCCTTCCTTCAGGAAGGAAACTTGTCTGATGCAAATGGGTCTATAGGAGCAAGAGTGTTGTAGATGGGAAAATCACCAGAGAAAAATCCAGGCTAGTAGCCAAAGGCTTCTAGCAAGTGTATGGCATTGATTATGATGAGACCCTTGCTCAAGTAGCAAATATGGATTCCATACGCGTTTCACTTGCCATTGCAACTACCCAGGGGTGGGAAGTACATCAAATGGATGTGAAGAATGCCTTTCTTCATGGAGACCTATGCGAGGAGATCTACATGGAGCAACCACATGGTTTCATTCAAGATTCATCTTTGGTCTGCAAACTGAAGAATTCCCTCTACAACCTTAAGCAAGCCTCAAGAGCTTAGTATGCAGAGATGGATTCTTTTCTCTTATCGCAAAACTTTGAAAGATGTAAATCTGATCTTAATGTTTACATGCTTAAGACACACGTTTCTCTTCTTATCTTAGTTTTGTATGTGGATAATCTCCTGATCACCAACAACTTGGTTTCAGCCATTCCTGCAGTGAAGAGGACCTTGCATGATAGTTTCTTGATGACAGACATGGGTCCATTACACTTCTTTCTTGGTCTTGAGATCAGCCAGGATGCTACAGGCATCAAACTCTCTCAGGCTAAATATGCACGAGATCTCCTTGAGAGATTTCACATGACTGACTACAAGCCAACACCAACTCCTTTTCTGTATGGGGTCTACCTTGAGGATTGAGGTGACACTCCATTAGTTGACAATGCTCTCTATTGACAACTAGTGGGGAGTTTACTCTAACTCACCCACTCCAAAACAAATCTCTCATATGAAGTGGGGGCAGTTTCCAGATACATGCAAGAGCAGCATGAGCTACATTGGAAAGCTGCCAAGTGCACCCTTTGATATGTGTAGGGCACCATCACCTTCGAGATTCACTGTGCAGTAGACACTGCATTGAAACTCCTTAGCTTCATAGATTTTGATTGGGCAGGCGACAACATTGATCGCAAGTCCACCTCCAAATATTCACTCAGTCCAAGGTTTGGCCCTATTTGTTGGTTGAGCAAGAAGCAGGCTGCTATTGCTCTCTCTTTAACTGAGGCTGAGTACAGAGTAGTCAACATCACCATTCAGGCTCTGTGGCTACAACACTTCCTCATTGATTTGGGTGTCCAGTTCCACTAGCCCACTGTGATCTAGTGTGACAACCACAACAATCTGAAATTTTGCAGGTATCCAGTACAACGGTAGCAGATGAAGCACATAGAGATCCATATGCACTACATCAAAGACTTAGTACATGATCAGGTCAGTGATTTGCAGTCCTGTCCTTCAGTAGAACGGGCTGCAAACATCTTCACCTAAACATCCACTGGGCATAAGTTTCACTCTCTATGTGATTGTCTTGGAGTGAAGGACACAGTTGCTTAGCAACTATCATTTCTTCCACTATTCTTTTGATTACATTGTGTTTTGAGGGGGGGGGGGGGTGGTTTCCCACGAGTGTTTCCCTCTTTCCTCAATTTTACTACAAGTTGCATTGTATTTTGGGTGAACTTTGTCCCTAGTTGCCAAGGCCCATTTTCTATTTTTCGCCATAGTGGTGTTCCGGGGGGTCTTGTAGGTACTACACACCTAAGACCTTCATTACTGACACATGCAGACACTTAGTTAGAGCATGGGACTACATGCAAGATCCTCTTTGCATGATTTACTCCCTAATTGTCTCCTCCTTTTGCTCTACAACTGGCTAGTACTTCTGCATTATTTACTCCCTAATTTTCTCCTCCTTTCACTCCGAAATTGGCTATTTCTTCTGCATAATTTACTCCCTGATTTGCTCCTCCTTTCACTCCACAACTGGCTAGTTCTCTCCAGAACTTGTTGTAGTTGTTGAGTCCTTTCATTGATCACCACTATGGCGCATTACTTGTGGATATTCAACCAGTAATGGTATATCATGAGCATTGTAACCTATTTTTTGAATCAATCATTCGTTTTTGTTCTTTTGATTCTTTTAGTGTTTTTGCTCTGCAAAGGTTCAACCTTTACGAGCTAGATTCATCTGTGCAGGATTTCTAACACATTTACACTACACACCCTTCTATATGTAGGGAGGGAATCCACTGGAAACCTAGCCAAGAATTCCATTTGCAAATTCTCATCTAATGCATTCCACCACTCAGCATTAATAGAATCTAAGCACTCCTCCTACTTTGCAATTTCCACAGTCATTTCCATTTGGATCAGTGGAGCTTAGACAATGAGCACAAGAGCAAGAGGTATGAAATTTGTGTATGGATTTAATACAATATCGTGTTATATTTTGTCATGCTTCATATCTTTGCCAATAGATAACTGACGACTAACTACAAGAACGTCTCATCTTCCTCCTCGTGTCGATCTATCTTCATAGTTGCTATGTTGTCCATAGCGATTTGAATTCCTACTTCTTACCTTGTCAATCTATATTTGATTTATGCCAGCTGGAATAAAGAACTCTTTCCATAATTTAGATAAGCATTAGTAAAATCCACACCCATGATTCGAATTTGACATGGATTGTACAATACTATACTCATGCTTATCCTTCCATCTATGTCAGTTTCTCACACAGTACTTGATGTTAAAAATAGAAAAAGTGACCTTAGCACAATCACATTTAATTAAGTGATTGATATATGGTTATGGTTTCATTTGTATTTGCTCACAAATTATTGATAAAAATATATTACAAAAAAATAATACAATTAAAATTATAATTAATAATGTTTCTATCTAGAATTTTCACAAGGTAGAATAGTCTTCGGAAGGGAAAAATGCTCTACAACCCTAATGGTTAGGCGGCCATGCATTAGGTCTACTTTTCCCCAGAAAACTGTAGCTTGCTACAAAGCAACAAAACCAGACACCAGGAATCAATGAAGAATGACAAAGGAGGAAAGGGGGTGAGAGAGATCCCCTCCTATTAAGATGTGGCGACAGGGGAATGCCAGAATACTAGTAATGAAAAGAAAGCAAGAGAAACAAGAAAGCCAAGACTGGTGCTCAGAGTGAGATGGTAAGCCGTAAGTAGAGGTAAATGTTTACCGTGTGCAACAGAGAAACCAAGATTCATCATACCGATTAACAAAGTGGAGCAATATAGAATTTATATGAAATACCATGTGCTTATATGCAAGTTCATTGGAGTATGGTCGACAGAGAAGGACCTCACCAAATGGACTCAGCGAAAATAACAACCCTAAGGGCATATTGAGCTAAAGCTGGGAGCAAGAGGCTTCTTCATGGTAATATTCTCGAACATGGAAGGAAAAGAAAAAGTATTTGAAAATGGTCCTTACTTCCATTATAATGATGGATTGTTTATGAGATACTGGAAATAATGCCATGACTAAGACAAGGAAAAATTTATGGCACCCGCGATGTGCGTTAATTTATTTTGCCTCCCAATGGACTTCTGGGAGCCAGAAATTCTAGAGGGCATAAGAAACATGATAGGCAGATTTGTCAAAATATAAGAAATGAAAAAAAAAAAAATATACACCTCATATGCCATAATATGTGTTTACATGAATATAATTGACCCCATCTGAGACACAGTAGAACTAGAATATCATGAAGAGGTTTGGCAGCAAACCCTAGACTAAGAACATATCCCATTCATATGTAGAAGATGTCATGAGTATGGGCACCTATTTAAGGAGTTCCCAATAAATATAGAAGAGGAAGAGTATAGACATAAACAACAGAGGAAAAACCAAGAAGACAAGGACGAGTTTCAAGAAGCAAAAAGCAAAAGAAGACAAGCAAGAGTGAATACTAGTGGCAGGGGGGGGAGAACAACAAGCCCATCCCAACAGAACAATCAAATTTGAAGTACTACAAGAAGAAGAAGAAGAAGAAGAAGATAAGAATGAGGCCCAAACAATGGACTATCAGGGGGAAAAGGAAAGGAAAGCAGCTCAAGCCAAGGTAAACTAAAACCTAAGAGGAAAGCCCAAAGCGAGCTAAAAGAGAAGGAGGAGAAGGAAGATAAAGAGAAGATGGATAACACTACAATGGAAATAGATACAAGTAGGGAAGAAGAACTAAGCATGGAAGAAGAGATGCTGAGGAAACTATTGAATGAATGGAGATATCTAGATGAAAGATTCATTCCAGAAGACCAAAAACGAATATACAGAGAAACATTCTAGCAGTATCAAGCTAAAAAAGGGTAGGGGAAGGTGGAGATGGTAGGAAAACTGGGCTTCCAATAGGAAAGCACCCAATACTACCCTAACAAAACAAAATGTGAAAAGAAAAGAGGCCAAAGAAACCTACAAGAATCTATACAGACTATGGGAGAAATGCTAGTAAATACAGGGAGGGTGGTACCACTATCGGTGGTATTCCACCAAATTAACCAAGCAACCCAATGATAATCACATCTTGGAATATATCATGCCTTAATAGTAAAGGAAAATAGAGACACTTAGCGGATAGGCTAAGAAAGGAAAAACCTCAACTCATGTTGATACAAGAAACAAAAATCATAGGAGGGAGAATGGAGGAAATCCTAAATAAAATAAAACCAAAGTAGGAATGCATGACTATAGATGCAAAAGGAAGTGTGGGAGGCATAGCAATACTATGGAACCTAGTAGAGATTACAATATACCACCGGGTGGTCGTGAAAATAATCCTCATGGGGTGATTCTAGTTAATCGGAAATAGAGAATGGTCGCTAATCTCAGTAGTATATGGTCCTCATATTCTAGTGGAACAAGGGAATTTCCTCCTTCAAGTACAACAACTAGGAAAACTCCATGAGGAGAAACCTTGAATGATAGTAGGGTAATTCAATTTGACAACATCAATAGAGGAGAAAAAAGGAGGTTTTCAAAGAGAAGAGCTAGAGATGGAGAGGTTCAAGGATCTTCACGAAGAACTAAAATTGGTAGATATCTCAACCATAAATGGAAAATATACTTGGAACAATATAATGGGAGGAAGAAGACATATAGCCTCTAGGCTAGACAAATTCTTAGCAACAGAAAACTTCATTGCCAAAGATATTTTCTATGAAGCAACAATCCTTCCATGTTTAGGGTCAGATCATTGGCCTATTAAACTCAAAATTACTATGAACCAAAACAACCAGAACACACCCTTCAGGTTTGAGGCTTTCTTGCTAAGAGAAACTAACTTTATAGATAAAATGAAGGAATGGTGGAAAAGAGCTAAGAATATGGTAGATGGAAGAAACCAAATGCACACATTTTAACTCAGACTAAAAGGCCTAAAAAGGAGGATCAAGAAGAGGAACAAAGAATAATTTGGGAACATACAAAAGGAACATGAGATACTTCAGCTAAATATGAAGCACATACAATAGAAAATTATTGAGGAGGGAAGAAGTGAAGAGCTTGTAAAAGAGAAGGGACTAGTGATAAACAAATTGGACAGAAGGAAAAAACAAGAGGAAATCCTTTGCAAACAAAAATCAAGAATCCAATGGTTAAAAGAAGGAGAAAGAAACAAAAATTTATTCCATAAAGCAATGGTACAACATAGACAGCAAAACATCATATTCTCCTTAATGGATCAGCAAGGCAATCAACTAACTCAAAAAGAAGAAATGGAGAATCTACTAGTTTAGCATTTCAAAGGGCTTTTTATAGAACCAAATATTAGAAGGGAGGATAACATTCACAAAATTAGTCAACATATCACTAATCTAGTTAGTGGAGACTAGAACCTGGCTCTATTAAGAGCAATAACTAAGGCGGAGGTGGAAGAGGTAATTAAAAATATAGTGAAGAACAAAGCACCAAGGCCTCATGGATTTACCACACAAATATTCTAAGCAACATGGACCTTCATGATTGAAGACTTAGTGAAATCAGTAGAGGAATCGAGATGCATCAAAATAATGCACCTGGCCCTGAACTCGACATTCTTATCCTTGATCCTGAGGACAGAGCACTCGGAAGAACCGCAAGGGTTCTGACCAATAGTTATCTGCAATGTCATAAATAAAATCTTAGCTACAATAATGGTTAACCGACTGAAATCCATACTACCTGCCTTGATATCGCAAGAGAAGATAGGATTTGTCAAAGGCATACAAATAACAGAGGGAAGAGTTGTGGCACAAGAAGCAATCCACTCCTTAAAAAATAAAAAACCAAAGGGATGATGGTAAAATTAGATTTGGCCAAAGCCAACGATAGACTAAACTAGGAGTATCTCAAAAAAATACTAAAGGCATTTGGCTTCAATGAGGGATGGATAAACTGGGTAATGTCAATGGTAACCACTCCAATTTTGTCAATTCTACTTAACGGATCCCCTACAGAAGCTTTCAATGCTACGAGAGGGCTCAAGCAAGGTGACCCGTTATCACCCTTCTTATTTATCCTTGCAGTAGAAGGTATAGGAAGATACGTCAAAGAAGAAGTCTACAACGAATAATATATGGGCCTAAGACTTTGGGGGAATGATCTTCCAAAAACCCACCAACAATTTGTAGATGATGTAATGTTATACAGACAGACAATGCTCAAGGAAGCCAGGAAAATAATGGAAATTCTCACAGACTTCACAAGTGCCCTTGGGATAGAGATAAACAAAGAGAACTTAGATATATATCTCTTCAACACCACAACACCCTCCCAAGATTTCCTAGCAAGATCCATGGGATTCAGAATTAGGAATTTCCGCACAAAGTATCTAGGTGTCCAGCTAAATGATCGGTAGAACAAAGTGGCCAATTGGAAAATCTTGTTGGGAAATATCAAAAATATTGTATACCAGCTAACCAGCCAAGTGACCCTTAAAACAGTTTGTCAGAAATGGTAGACATGTTCAAAAAAATCTTATGGAAAGGGCCCAACATGACAAAGAAATGGGCGCTCCTATCCTAGAGCTAGCTCAGTAGATCCCTAAAAGAAGGAGGCCTTGGACTCTGAGACCCCTACATCTCGAATCAGGTAATAGGAGCAAAGATGTGGGGGAGATGGATATATGGAGGGGTAGATCTTTGGAAAAAACTATGGGAGAGAAAATACGATATGTCGAGGTCCATCGAAGGAAAGCTTAGAAGCCAAAACGACAAGAAAGGCTCTGCAATCTGGAATCTAGCCAGTGCCAACAGGAATCTGATGAACAGAAATAACTTTTGGGAAGTCAGAAGAGGGGACAAAGCCAAATTCTAGGAAGAAGCGTGGAAATAGAGGGGAAAAGTCAACAAACAACCACAGTTAGTAGAAATCCACCAATTCACCAACCTCCACGCGGGCAACATAATACAAAAATAATGGTGCTTGTAACCAAAAGGACACTAGAGAAAGTGGAAAAAATAATAGGATTGGCCAAAAGCACGATAAATAACTCAATGGGAGCTTTATGACAAGGAAATAGTAACAAGGAAAATAGCGATAAAAGAAGGATCAAACATCCTAAGATGGGGCCACAGAATCAAATGAATGTTTACAATAGGAGAAGGCTACCAATTAAAAGCAAAACACAATAGACATCCAGAAATAAATAAATGGGAAAGCATATGGAAAGTAAAAACATGGTAGAACATAGCCTTCTTCATATGGATCCTGAGCCATGAGCCAACATTAATATGGGACCAACTGCAAAAAAAGGGAATGAAGCGCCCATCGATATGTGTCCTCTACCGAGAATAGGAAGAGAGAATGGAAAACCTTTCCAATGCTTGCAAATTCAGCGATAACCTATGGAAACAACACTAGCAGCTTTTTGAAATTAGTGACTGGAATCCAAACAACAATAGAGAACCGGAGAAAAAAACCGTACCAGAACACGATCTTGAATAGGGCCTGGAGACTATCGCTAGGATTTTTCTTATGGGATATACAGAAAGAACGAAACAACCTGATCTTCAAGGATGAAGGTAGAGCAAAAATAGAAAAATGGAACCAAATAATTCAAAAACATCAGAGAGATTATTCTTACAGAGAATTGGTTTGAGGAGGACTGGAAAACTAACCTGGATGCAACAAAGATAATGACCTGCCTGAACATAAAACCAAGAATGACGCATAAGCCATCTAGGAAGTAGCAAACCAATAAAGAGGAGGACGTTAACGAATTCAGAAGACCACAGAAGGATTTCATCAAACTAAACTTCGATGGCACTGCAAAAGGGAATCCTGGTGAGGCAGGGACAGGAGGAGTATTCCGAGACAACAGGTGGAGGACACTAAGAATCTACGCGATGGACTAGGGCAATGCAACAAATAATGAAGTGGAGCTTCACGCCCTAATATAAGGGTTGGAAATGAAAATAAGAGAGAAATATCAAAAACTATAGGTATAAGGCGATTCAAAAATGGCGATTGAAATAACAAAAAAGCTACAGCAAGGAACTCAGCGGGAGAAGATCATTCAAAGTTGGAGAACCACTTGACTAGTGTAGGGGATCGGTAAACTAACGAGACAGATAGACTACATCTTTTGCACCCATGTACGAAGGAAAGGCAATGTAGTAGCTGACAACCTGGCTGATTAGGGAAGAAGCCATGTAGGAAGAACTATAGATATAAATGAGGAATAGATACATCAAATGGAGGAGATGGAAAACTTAGTAAAAATCCTAGAACAAGACAAGGAAGGGGAGGGGATCCCCCAATCGGGTTGTAACACACAGAAGGAAGAGGGACCAGAGATATGGGACCGGGAAGGGGGAGTAAGAGTCCAAGTGTGCAAAATGGCAGGCAAGGGAAATGGAGTGAGAGGATAGAAGCAAAGGCAAGTGGACGGGTAGGGAAGAGAAGGAACAACCCCCAAGAGAAAGAGGGTGGAGATGAATAAGGACGATAGCGAAGATGCCAGGGGGGTCAACAAGTGGCAGGGTGAGGGATGCAATCATACATCAAGAGAAGCTGGGAGTAAGTGAGGATTAATGCGAGGAGGTGGTAGTCAGGACAGAGGGTCACCACTCCAAGGTGACGACATAGGGATTAGTGAAAGGAATGATGAAAGATAGGTGGCAACAAACGGAAATGATAGAAAGGGGAGGGGAATAAATCATAAGAAAGATTAGGCCACAAACAGACGCATGTAGAGGAAGGAAATGAAAACTAGAGAATGTAGAGGTGGTTGAAGAACGACGTTGCGGCCTGTGGATGGAAGCAGAGCCAATCCTATAAGTTGGTATGTTTTTCCTCTGGCCCCTAGCTTAGTAAGGCATATGATGAATCTCTACATTAATATAGGAAACATGTTCAGGAGAAGGTATGAGTCTCGTAGGGAGGCACCCAGGAACCCCTCCGATCCTGGTTGGCCGAAAACTATAGAATGGGCAATGAAAATCCTGGAGAATAAGCTAGGAAGGGAGGGAATATATTCCAAGAAGGGAAAGGTTTCCATCATGGAAAATTCTCAAAACAAAATAGGGAAGTGCAAGACTATAATGATCCCCGTTGGAAACTCTAAGAGAAAACCAAAAGAAAAAAAAAGAAAAACCTCGGAGAGCAAGTAGAATTGAGAAAAAAAGGAACCAGGGAAACACAAGACCTCTAGGGGAGGGAAAACATAGGGTCGGAATTTTGAAGGAAAACATAGCCATAACCAATATTCCCTATGATGTGAGAAACAACAAACCAACCTTCCCTCATGGTGAAGCTATGCAGACACCCTAGATGGGAATTTTTCACAATGGTGGTTGTCGTGAGCGAAAAACTTCAAGAGCAGTAAGAATGGAAAGAACCGATAGTCTTGAGAGGATTGGGGAAATTGTACAAGGAATCTTGAAGAGCACAAATTATGGCACTGGAAGGGATAACAAAAGGGACACAAGTAAAAGGGAATTTATTATTATTATTAAACTGATAATCGTAATGGTTATGTGACAAGTCTCACCTCACACCATGCCCAACAAAGTGAGGAAGACAATGAACAAAAAGAAGCAGTCAGCACAGAAACGCAGATAACATGGTGACTAGGAAGGGAAAGTGATATAAAAAAGATGGTAGAGGGAATGAGCATCTTGAACAAAGAAGAAAGGAAAAAAGGGAGAAAGTCAGGTTGTGAACATATGAAAACCCTCATTGAAGCCTACATGGTAGGGAACCCGCCGGATCTCAGAGCCCAAATGTTTGGATGGGAGCGGGAACAAAACGATAATATAAGGAACCACGACATCCCTATGGAGGAGTGGGAAAGTATAGTTCTAGATCCAGGAAACTCTTGAGGATGAAACTCCCTCTTCAGACAAACAATACAATAGTATTGGGTCATGAAGAATTTGGTGTCATGGGCGAGGACCCTTAATCGGGAACAAAAAGCTAGCGGAGGATCATAGGTAAGGGAGAACGCCAAGGAAAAGGATCCTGTTAGGGCAGAAATCCTCAGGGAAATTGCAACAGTCCAGATACAAACCTATAGAAACAACTAGGATTTGGGAAGAATTTAACAAACACTACAAGACATGAAGAGGAGCAAGATTCTTGGGTCCAGTGCCAAAGAGCCAGGCCCAGTAATATCCTCAGATGAGGAATGAAGTGGAGGTCCAGTAAATTTTTGATAAAATTTTGATGAAATGATTTTACTTGTTTAATTTGAATAGTAGCATAGATAGTAAAGATAATGTTGCTATATGGATAGAGAAAAACCATCTCAAATTTTGGACTGGGTTTAATGCAAACAAGTGGCTATCTAGAGAAACACATTCATGCATAATGTCTATGTTGATCTTCAAGAGTGTGTTGGTGGCAATGCACATCAACTTACAAAAGTACATGTTCAAATCCAGTTGGATTTGCTTCCTGTCTTTGTCTATGTGAGTGTGATGAATGGGTTGGATTACGTGCATATGCACAATAGCATGTGTGCTGTTGAATCCCTTGCATGCAATCAACAACACTTCTCGCCATGTCTACTCCTTGCTAGCTACTGGGATGGATCTTTAACTTGTACGGTCAAAGTTTCATCCATGAGTGCATGTTTCACCCACTATTGTTCCTGTTACTACTGCAACTCATTTGTCCGTCTGTGCAGCCTCATGTTCTTCCTTGGGTTTTTGTTTCAACAAATGAAACTCATTATTTGTTCCATTCCCTATCTTTGCACAATAAAGATGTAGTGTTTTCACCTTAGAGCCTAATTCTCCAAAGTTGCTTTCATCATCTCAAGCTTGAAACTTTGTTTTTCCCCTATGTTGTTAACAACCTTCCTCTTACATTCATTGCATTCACTATGTTCGTTGCATTCATTGTGTTCACTACATTAGGTATCCTACCTTCATCTATTGTTCATGATGCTGCTCATTGTGATGCTGCAACTTGATGTCCTTATCTATGAACAACTTGATGTCTTTGTGAGTAGGCAAGCTCATAGACACTTGATCGACTGCATCTCTAAGTGTGCTCTGAATAGTATCTTCTACTCTGATCTCTTGGAAACCATTATACCTACACTGCTTAGAGACAAATGAGCACCTACAATACCTAGGGACATGGAAACACTCATGGAAAGCAATTTGTCAGTCGAAAATTAAAATGAACTTTAAGAACTGATTTGCAACATACCTGCGTGACTGATCATGAAGGTTGCACAATTTCAGTCAGGGGGTCGAGAGACCGACTGCCATGAATACACAAGGCACATTATAGGCTACTAGGAGATTGAATGACTGTTGGAACTGCGCAATGCATAGTTCAGTCTGGCTACTAATTGCTAGGATTTTGCAATGCACAATTCCAGCTGGGAAGGACTATTGGCCTAGGGACAAATTTGCACAATTGCATGGGCCAAGAAGCCACTCTCCTCTAGAAATGTGCAAAGTAGTCCTGGAGGCCAGTGTTGGGTAAGAATGCACAAATTTGGACAGGAAGGTGAGCCTTCCTTCCCCAGATTGCACAATGCAGCCGTGGTGAAAGGAGAGTCTAGGCCAAGGTTGGCTCGCCTCGTTGACGGGCAACTTAAAGCAATTAAGATAGTAAATGCATCGTGACACTAAGTGATAGCTGAAGTGATTGATAGTGCATGAAAATCATGAATGAAATATTAATCAAATAGCTCAACATGCATGTGGGTGAGGCAGTTCACCGGTTGGTCGAACGTCTGTGAAAAACAATTTCATGCATGCGACATCAGTGAGATAGCAATGAAAACTAAAATAGAGCTAGGAAAAGCTAGTATACATGCAAACGAAAGAAAGCGTTTATGGAAATTAAGCAAAGAATATTCCCACAAGAAAAAACACAAAAAGTGAGAGAAATCTAGTACAAGGCATGGGAAGCAGGCTTACCCCAAAATAGTTGAGTTGAATGGGTCAACTGCTCCTAGATGTGACGTGGGATTTTAGAGTTGCAAGGTTGATGAGAGGAATGAGCTCTGCAATGTTTGATTGATGAGTTTTGATAACATTGAGGTTGTGACATGCATGCCACAAATCTAGGCGAAGCAACACTTGGTGGGAGGTTTCTAAATGGCTCCTTGCATGTAATCTCCAAATCCTAAACATAGATCCCTAAGACAAGGGATGCCTTTGCATGCTTCTTTAGGAGAAGAAGCATATCCATGCAAGTCTGCTTTTCTTGATCCCGGAGGGAACCAGTCAACTCAGCTACACATGCAAGAGACTGCCCGACTACTTGAAGGAAATGTGTATTTCTAGCTGGGAGCTGGGTTGACTTCATAAGATATTTGTGCAACTTCTCGAAAAAATTAGCTGACTGTTACCAAGATTTGCACAAATTCTGGGCTGATCAGCCCTGTTGGGGAAAATTGTGCAAATCCTTTTGGGAGTGTAAACTGGAAAAATTGTACAATCTTGGAGCCGGCAGGTTTTCAGATAGGATTGCGCAATTTCTGGAGGGAAGATTGGCTGCCCTCCAAAAATGCATAATTTTCTTGGGGAATCTGCTCATCCTGCAGCTCGACCAAGTCCGGGTAAACAAATTGTGAGGGGAATGGATCAAACTGTGATTGATAGGCTGCCTTTGTGCAAGCAAAACATTGAAGCTTGTGATCTTGATAAAGCAAGGCAAGCTAATGTGAAGATTGGAAGGGAGGCTCCAAAATGAAGCCGGTGAAAAATTTTTGATGGTGGTTGTAACCGCTACAACAATTATTAGGAGTGGATTAAATGGCATGGATGGAATTGAGTTGTGCGACTACTATAGTGGTGGTACTTTTCAAAAATATTATCCATTCGATGTGAGTTGATGATGGTAGGAGCACTTGCCTAGAGTCCCCACAGGATATGAGTCTAGTCATTCTACTTAAATGTCATATATAATTGCTAGATGTCCATGGTTATAGGACCCAATGTTCAGATCCATTCAACACCAAGAATAAGGCTGCAACCACCCATTTTAATGAAAAACATGTCTTATTTAAGGTAATAATACCCCATTTTAAGCTTAACATTTTCATATGGTCCTTTACATTTCAGTATCTCCCCATTACTGATAAGGACTTGAAAATTAGATATTGGCCACACAAAATAATGAATGACCTATGTTACCCTCTTATGTGTGCTTCCACTATCGATCAACACCACCACTGACCTATGCTTAATAAAACTTGAGATTTTTAGCATATGTGGAGAAGAAATGCTTGACAAGGCCTGGAGTGAGATAGCTAACTCATCTAGTGTAGTTCTAGTAGTTTTGATAGTGTATGTGGCTATTTAAGGTTCACCTTCTTTGTCCCCATTGAGTTTAGTTGATGCATATTCATCTGTAGAACTATTTTTAGGAACATCAATTTGAAAAAAAACAATGGTTCCTTGCATATATGTCATCGGGAATATTTGTCATCACAATGGTAGCATAGTCTTTATTTTGTTATTTTGACAATTTCCACTACAGACAATGTTTTAACCTTAAGTGTTTCGGTGGGACCTATGGAAGTGGTGGGATGTCCCCATGATGAAAATGTTGGATGGTTGAATTGGGAATTTAGCACAACCTTTGCATCTAAGGCCTTGCAGCATGCTTCCAACCAATTAATGGGTTGATGCATTCAAACAGGCCTTAGATGGCTTCCTTGAGACTGTTGATGAAACATTCCAAGTAAAAGGAATCTCCTAGGTGCTCAATCTGGATGACCAATTGTTCAAAGGTTGTATTGTAGTCTAACAATTGCCATCGTTCTTAGTCTAAGTAAATAGCTCCCACATGTGTTTTAGTGACATTATCCTAGATACTCTTGAGTTGGAAATATTTCTCTATTCGCACCACCTATACTCCTAGGCTAGAGGCAACAAATTTGTACATTTCAAGCTTAGTTGTCTTCTGGCTTGAATATTGGTGACCCCTATTTAAATGAAGGTGGTGGCTAGATTCTCCTTCCACATGGGCATCAACACTTTGATATCCTCCATGGGTATTTTAGCCTTTCTCAGGGCACCTAGCATGACTTCTTAGATTCAGGATTCAAAGGACTCCTTTAATTTGTTAAATTTGTTTCTCTAAGTTGGTCACTTTATCCTAAATGTTAGCCATATTTTGAGCCCAAGTAATGACCATATGCTGGCCCTAGTGAAATTTTAATCTTACTTAATAGTACTATATTTGGAAAGAGGACAAGCTCAGGAGTCTAATGATGTGGGTCACTTGAATTTTCTCTTGGAAAAAAATTGGGTCCGTGTGAAAACTGGGGGGCTTATAAATAAACGATACCATTGTGATCAACTCATCATCTTGAACCTGATGGGACAGGTCTCTTACAAGTGGACTGTGGTGACCCCATATTTTTTTTATTTGTTTACTTTGAAATGAATTTTTCTCCGAGTTGATCAATATTGCGGCATCCGAAATTGAAAATGCTTGATACTGCAAAATGTGCCACAAAAATCTGAGTTGGGATGTGGCAGCAAAAACCCCAAATTATTGGAACTACAAAATGTTGTACAATAATTTGATCTGGAATGTAGTGGGTGAAACCCTAACTACACAAATAATGTGATCTGCATTGTGGCAAGCAAAACTGCAACTTTTGGATTTGATTTGGACAACAGTGGCAAAACCCTAACTACTAGATCATAGTTGTATTGCGGCAGAAAAATCCCAATTGTTGGGCACTGCGAAAGGTAGGAGGAAACTTATCAGATAATATAGGGAACTACAGTCACAAAGAAGTGTTAGGTGCTATAGATCATGATATATGCAAGGGTACAACAGTAGTACTTGGTCCAATCTTTCATAGCACCAGCTAAGGAGGATCAACCATACTCTTAGCCTTACTACTCAACTACCCTTTCTACATGTAAGTAATATTGTCGAGTGTTGTTCTCCATAAACTGTAGTAACAAGATGGTTGACAACTTACCTAGGGTTGGTTTCAGGTTAACCTATGGGGGCTTCCAATATACCCAAAGGTATGTGGAAGTGCAGTCTATGTGTGGTTTTGTCTAATGCACTACTAGTTGAAGGGGTACCCACAAGGGTTACAAGGGATTCTAATAAAGAGTCACCACCTCTTGTAGTTCCTACGTGTATGCTTCCCCAAATCTATAGGTTTATGTGCTCAGTGACAGATCTCATGGTTTAAAGACGTCGGAAAACTTCTTTAACCTAAATTTGTTTTTGCTAAAATTGAAGGTGTAATTGGCACATGAAAGTGCTCTAATACCACTTGTTATGTACTTGAGCTGTGAAGAGTATGTGAATGTTATAAATACGAGAACAATATTGTTAGAAACATAGAAATAGTGCGCGAATTGAAACAAGCTACAACTATATTATATTATTGAGAAGCATAATGCAATATTCACTTGTCTCTTGAAGAGGGAAACCTCCGACAAGACTTCCCTTGCTATCTAAGACTATATATGGTTTCATGACATAGAAAACCCTAACTACTTTTGGTCCCTTGCACAATACAAGTTAACCAACTTATTTATTCGGTTTAAATACCTTATGGGCCATAGTTAATAAATAGTGAAAACTCTAACATATGTGTTTGCTGATTTGGTTTCCTCAAATTGAGTTTGGAGTTTGGAGTCTCAAACTTCATGATTTAGACAACAAATGTAATAAAACCACCATTTTTCATGATGCTTCTCAAAAATTCTATTTTTTTTGTTATTTTTAAATAGGCTACGAAAATCTTTAATCAATGAAGCCACAAACACATGTAGTGTCAACTATTCAAATTCCAAAATATACAATCCTTTTGAGAAAAAAAATTATTGTTTTCAATATTTTCTATATTTACATATATAATAATCCCAAAATATATATCGTTTTTCCAGTTATATGTTGTAGTAGAAAATATACATTCTAAAATAATGATAATAACTATTTTGAAAATTTAGCACTTCACCATAACAATGTGTTGTCTAGAATTCTACAATTCTTTTAAGGATATTCCATTGTTAAGGTACCCAACACCTACACTTACATGAATAATCAAGAAAGCTAATTGAATTTCTACATTTCATCTTTTTACACTATATTCAAATTCATTGTAAAAGCACCTAAAAGAATCCCTACAAATTAATATATTACTATTTTCTTGTGTTTTCATTGTTCTAAAATGGAATTCATAAAATCCATACAACTCTCAAGCATATTAGAAAAATATTATAAATAAGGCTCCAATTTATTTATCTCATAATAACATTACAAATGAGACTTCTTCACTTTTATTATATAAAATAGAGAGATTTTATTTTTTTTGTAAATGTTGGAAATAATACTGAGAGGGGGGGGTGAATCAGTATTATCAGATCAGTAAAACCTTTCCAATTTCATGCTCAGAAACATATACGCTACTTCAATTAAGTGAACCCGCGTGTACACGCTACTGTGTCTAATGCAACTTGCGTATATCCAGAGATCTTATAATTCAGTTAGCTTAATCTTCAGTAGATGCATCAGAACATTATTAACCATATTAATAGTAAACAGGTGCAGTATAATAGAACAGAACATCACACAAAAGTCACACACATGAACACCATGATATAAGGTGGAAACCCAATGTGGGTGAAAACCACCTCCTGCAATTCGTCTCTTTCTTCTTTAATAAGAAACCTCTTTTACAATGTACTGGTGCAGTCCTTTACCAGTACGCAGGCTACAACCTGTAGAGGGC
>APFE031482132.1:23102-53472 GCA_000404065.3 Pinus taeda
ATGTGGGTGAAAACCACCTGCTGCAATTCGTCTCTTCCTTCTTTAATAAGAAACCTTTTTTTTACAATGTACTGGTGCAGTCCTTTACCAGTACGCAGGCTACAACCTGCAGAGGGTTACAACCCTCTTAGCTCTTGTACTAGCCGATCCATTTACTAGTACGTAGGTGCTGACCCTACAGAAGGCTACAACCTTCTTTCCTTCAGGGACCACGTTTCATCAATTTTCAGACTGGATCCAAGAGTACAAAACAAACATTACTGCAATACAATCATCAACTTATACTTGCATCATAATTCATTAAACAACCCAATATTGAATCACTGAAACCCTGTCATCAAGAAGACAGAACCCAAACCAGAGCCCAGAACTCTGCAACAACCACCAAAATCAACAGCAACCTGAAATATCAAATCTTGTTATGCATACGCTACTTCACTGTACCAAAACCGCGTGTATACACGCTTTCTCCAAAGGAAACCCGCGTGCAGATCTAGAAATAATTACTTATGCCTTTGCTATTAGATCCGACCCTTGCCAAGCGTCCCAAACAAATAACCAGCAAATACCAGATCTTCTCACTTCATCAAACACCCATTGCATACATCTTTGCCTAATGATCTTCTCCTTATATAGCCTTAGGCCTTGCTCAATACCACGGGCCAAAACCATAGAAATCTAATAGCATCAACTTCAAAACTAGGGATCAACACGTTCGTCGAGACACCATGGTCCAAAACCATAGGCACAACTTCCAAGGAATAACTGCCACGGACCAAAGATAAGTTTTCCACATACACGCGCTTTTACTGAAGCCAACCTGCGTGTACACGCGACTTGGTATATAGTGAACCAGCGTGTATACATTTTCTCTTTCTATCCTGCTGTATTAAGATCTTTCCTCTGATTAAGTTGCCATCACCTGTACCTGTCTCTGAGTGAGTTACCATCAAGGACAACACTTGTATCATAATGCCAACAAAAATCATCAAGAAAAAGTCTAAATACATCATTCATTACTCTCATGAAAGTAGTAGGAGCATTAGTTAAGCCAAAAGGCATAACCAACCACTCAAACAATCCTAGATTTGTTTTGAAAGCAGCCTTCCATGCATCTTGCTCTGCAACTCTGCCCTAATGATAACCACTATGCAAGTCCAACTTGGAAAAATAAACAACTTCTTTCAACTGATCTGATAGATCATCTATGTCCGGAAGGGGATACCGATTTTTGATTGTTACCTTATTCAGTGCTCAGTAATCAATGAAAATTCTCCATGAGCCATCTTTATTTCTCACCACTTGACAATTGGAGACCCACATGGCGATGTGCTAGGTCTTATGAACCCTTTCTCGAGCAGCTCCTGTACCTGCTTCTTTATTTCTGCATTCTCTAAAGTGGACAACTTGTACATTCTGATGTTAGGCAACGGAGCATCTTGCTGCAAATTAATATCATGTATTATTTCCTTTTGGGGTGGCATAATTTTAGGTTCTTGAAATAGTATATCATATTCTGAAACAACTTTTTCTAAATCAGCTTGCTATTTAGCATTACAGCCCTCAAATATATTGGTTTTATCAGGATTCTTTTCCTTTACAACCAATAATAAAAATTGTTTGTATGAATTTACAATTCTTTTCATCAGCCCTGAGTTTATGAGAGTATAATTATTCTTGAGTTTATGAGCTCTTACAATATATTTGATTCCATCTTTAATGAGTTGATACTTGTTTTCATCTCTATAGAAAATAGCTTTCCTATCATACAAGTAAGGACTTCCTAAAACAATTCCACATATATCCAAAGGAACTATATCTAACTCAACATCATCTATAAATGCTGACTCAAAAGAAAACTTAAGTTTACATTGTCTAGTCACTTGTAGCTTTGCTTTATCACATAACCAACCTAATGGATATGGCTTCTTGTGAGGTGTTGTTACTAATCCCAGCTTCTTTACAATTGCTTTAGAAATTAAATCTACTTGTGAGCCACTATCAAACAAAGTATCAATCTTTTGATGCTTGGAAATAACTTGAATATGAAAAATCTCATGTCTTTTCCTCTCATTTTCTTCATTATTAGTAGATTGTACAGAATTACTAGTAGATGCTTCAAAATTTTTACCTTTTATACCTATGGTTGCAATTGTTGTTTCATCTCCTGAGTCTGACCCCAAATCTTTTTAAATAACTGCAGTAGTTTCTTTTTTCCATCGTACTTCTTGGGTTTCAGCTCCGGATGCAGGATCCAACAGTGTTCATCGTCATGCCCATCCTTCTTACAGTGAGTGCATGAAGATTTGATCTTTTTTACAGTATCTGTCTTCCTCTCTTTCCATTTCTGTTTTCTTTTTTCCTTGCTTTTGCTTGTAGTGGGCTTTGATGATCCCCCAACTTTTGGGTTCACATTCTTACCTCTAGCCTCTAGATGTGTAGCCTGAATAGATACCTCATCTATGCTAGTGGGATTAAACATGAGAATAGTGTCCTTAAGTAGTTGTGTAGACCACCTATATACTTCAGCAGAGTTTCAGGTGAGTCTAAAGAAATTCCTAGAATCAAATCTCTTTTCCTAAATTCTTGGGTGTAACCTTGTACACTTTGCCCTTTTAATTGGCGAAGAGTTTGCTAGCTCATCATGGCTTTCTACATATAGGCTAATGGATAGAATTGCTTTTTAACTGCAGAAACAAATTCACTCCAGATAGAAAGAATTTTACCATGCTTCTTCATGTCAGCTTGTGTCCTGCCTTCCCACCATACCAAGGCAGTGCCTCCAAGGCATAGGCTGGCCAGCTGAATCTTACTGTTGTCTGAATCAATGCTTTGCACTCTGCAATACACATCAATCTATCTAATCCAATTATCCATATTCTCTACATTCAACTCTCCATCATATGTCAGCAAATCAGATTTAAAATCTAATTTAATCAAAGATGTTTTCTTTTTATTTTTAGGGCTATTAGTAGGTGTGGGAAACTTTTCTTCTTTCCCTTTTTCTTTAAAATGGTCATGGAGGAGAGATTCTTCTACTCCTTTATCTTGTTTGGAGTTTGCTGAATCTTCTTCTCTACCTTTCTTAAATTCTCTATACATTTCCTCCACCATGGCTCTCATGGTCATAAAACTGTCCATGAACTAGGAGTCTGATTCCAAGGGACTTTCTTCCAACATTTTCCTCTTAGGATAGAGTCTTCCAATTTTAGGGTTAGCTTCAACCAAGTATTCTTCTCCTAATTTAAGCTTTGATCTAGTTAGCATTCAACAACAAAATCCAGCACAAGCTTTTCTAACCTTAGTAACCTAGAGCTCTGATACCACTTGATCTGGAATTTATCCAGGACAAAGAATTAAAGGTATTACAGATTCATGTGCATGGATGTGCTTATGTTACTTTATGCAACAGATCAATAAGATTGCGAAATACATAGACACTGAAGTAGTTAGATAAAACACAACAGTAAAACATGTAAATACAAAAAGGTTAATAAAGAGTTCACCCAATTCTCCTAGGCTATGTCTCTTGGTCCAGCCTTCAGTGGTGGCCTCTCTATTATGTTTTCAAAGCAGAGTTTTTACAATAGTGAGCTCAATTTGAGTCTCACTCAACAGATATAAATTAGTAGGACTGGATTTGGATCCCCCAAGTCTCTGGAGTACACAGACTCTCCTTTCTGAAACTCGACCTCTGCTGGTCATAGTAGTATGAGCCCAATCTGAGACTCATACATGACAGGCCTATCCTGAGGAGTTCGCTTGAACCTCTCAAGCCTTCTTTGGAGTACACAGACTCTCTGACTCTCTCTGGCTCTATCTCGATGCTGCCTTTGCTCTGAAATTCAGCTCGACTTACTTTCTCTCTTCTATGCTCTTAGCTTTCTTACTCACTTTTCTCACTACTTCCTTCTTCTCTCTCTTGTTAGTTTGTGTATTTAAACCCAATCTGCTTTCTAACTGTTCGTTTTCGCTTCCTGGATTTCTGGTTCTCTTGCCTCTGTCCATTTGAATTCCCCTATTCTGCATCATCATCACTGTGTAATGCTTCACAAGGAGGTGGCCACCTATTTCATAATGAAATGAGTGTTAGTTCTCTTGGAAATGTTTGAATGGTCGTTATTTCTGTTTAACTCCTAGATTGTCTGTGAACATGATTCTTCTGCCAACTCATCATTCATGCCAGAGTTCAAACTTTATACAACTCGGCTTGTTTACCCTGTTGAATCCGGTCATCTATCAAATCGCATGTCCGCCATCAATCTAGAGCCTCCAGATCCGATAGTCTCCATCCATATCAGGCGGATAAGTTGCATGACATTTACCCATCCGATGTGTGCGGTTTTCTCTCTCTTCTGCCGAACACATGGCACCCAGTGTGTGGCATCGGGCAGGACTCGGTTGAAACCACTTACCACTCAAAGCCCTTTCGATATCCTGCTGGTTTTTGTGTGGGACCTGCCTTTGACGGAATCGGCTAATTCTATACGATCTTTGAATTTTCGGGCCCGGGTAGCTCGAGGCTTTTTCTTCTCTAAGGAGTTTTCCCGGCACTATGCGATTAGCGACTTGTCACTAACCGCATATTAGAAACCTCCCTCATTTCTCAAAAAGACCTCTCGTTTTGCTGTTTTGTGGCAGCACATGTTACCATGGGCCAACAATTTGTGCCCTTGACCGAGAGTCCTCATTGCTTCGTGCTACTCACAAATTACAACTATTCTGAGAGTATTTCTGATAAACTCGACCTTTGCAAGTCTTTGAAACTTTGGTATGAATTTTTCAGAGTTATGAAAACTTAGAGAGTGTTTTAAGATCCAATTCAGATCACCATATTTGTTGAGGAGGTATTTTCATGGTTCATTGCTCTTGCTTTTCCTTAGTTCACTCTCCGGTCTATTAGTTGGAGAGGCTTGATAGTGACTACTCCTCATTCAATATGTTTGACTAGTTTGGGAACAACTCAACATCATGGTTTAGCAATGGTTCTTAGTGGTCATGGTCTAATCATGGTTGTGCTGGTTCTCAACAGTCGCAGGGCTCGGCACTAGTGGCCTGTCCCAAATCTTTTCCAGGTCTTTGGGCTCCCTAGTCCTATGTTTTAAAAGTAATTTCTAGTGAATTTGTGTTCTACTTAAGTTATCATCGCTTTGGACAACAAAGCTCTCATATCTACGCTCTCATGTATCTTCATGCTCTTAGGAGGAATTTTTGGTTTTTTTCTATTGATCTATTGAAGGGGGATACTTATAATCTCAAGACACTAAATTTTTGTTACTAGGATGATTTCCCTATAGGAAAATTAGTAGCACATAGATCCATGGCTTGTAAAACTCTTCTTCAGTAATAGAAAGGCGAACTTAGCACAAAAAAAATAGTTTTTGAAGCTATTTTTAATAAAAGATGAGTAAATTTCTTTTAAATAAAATATGTGTGTGAAAACATAAATTTAATTTTTGAGGCGATTGTCCCATTATGTTGTCTTGTTAGAGCATCGTGTTTTTTCCATTGCTAGGAATGAAATACAAGTTATTTTGGAAGAACTCTATCCCACGGCAGTAGAGATGCCATATCGACGTCCCTTTGATGTTGTTATCTATCTGTATGTTCCTTAGTGATGAGCCTTTTAGATATTTTTTCTTTATGACCTGAATGACAGGGTGTTTGTTGTTTGAGAAGAGGGTCCAAAGTGTTTTACCTCCGAGAGCTAAATTGGCAAGGCCTAGGTCTCTTATTTGCAGGCCTCCTTTAGAGATGGGGCATTTAATTGTATCCCAATTCACTAGATGGAATTTTCTTTGGTTTCCTCTTCCTCCTCTCCATAGAAAATCCCTGATAAGTCTGGAGATCTGTTCCGTGATCTTCTTTGGAGCCAAAAGAAAGGAAGCCTAATAAATAGGCAGGGAGGACAGTACAGATTTTATAAGGATGAGTTTTCCAGCATTGGTGAGCCATTGACCTCCCAAAGTTGTAATCTTGGACTTAATTTTTCTTATTACCTCTTTCCACAACGATAATTTGTTAGGGCCTAGGGTTATTGGTAACCCAAGATATTTGATTTTATCCCAAGAAGCGAATCCCAAAAAGCCTAAGGAGAGGGCTATTCTTTGAATTGCTTGTTGATCCACATTCCACTCGTATATTGCACTTTTCATTTTATTTATAGGAGCTCCTGATATGCTGCAAATTTTTTGAAGAATTCCACTGTAAACTTTGGCTATCTTGATGGAGGCTCCACCCAAAAGAAGAGTGTCATCTGCAAATAGTGTGTGATTGAGAGGCTCTAGCCCTTTCGTCAACCTAACTCCTGGAGCTATCCCTACTTTCTTTTCAGCTGTCAGTTTTCTACTCAGCGAGTCTGCCATCAGAACGAACAAGAAAGGGGAGAGGGGGCAGCCTTGCCTTATTCCCCTCGAGGCTTGGAAATAGTTTGTTGGCCTGCCATTAACTAAAGGAGCTATCCATGGCTTTTCAGTGCAAGATTCAATCAAATTGAAAAAATTAGAGCTGAAACCAAAGTAAAGGAGGACTTTGTACAGGAAAGAAATATTTACCCAGTTGAATGCGTTTTCCATGTCTAACTTTATGAGCATACCTTGCTCCTGCTGAAGATAACTGGAATGTATGACTTCTTGAACCTATATTACATTTTCCAATATATGTCTTCCTTTGACAAAGCCACATTGGGTGGGAGAAATGAGTTTCCCAAGCAGTGGCTTGATTCTATTTGCCAGTATTTTTGTCAGGATTTTGTATGATGCATTGCAGAGTGAGATTGGCCTAAACCTGTCAAAAGTGCCCGGATTCACTTCTTTTGGAATTAATGCAAGGAAGGTAGAGTTAGTACTACCTCCCACTTTGGATTTTAGATGAAAAGCTTTAATCATCCTTAGAAGATCAATTTTTATTATTTCCCAGCAGATTCTGTAAAAATGAATTGAGAATCAGTAAGGTCCTGGTGCCTTGTCTGGTTCCATGGACCATATTACTTTACAGATTTATTCCTCGGAGAAAGGTTTCGTAAGACTAGTGTTGTCCTCCTTTCGTACCAAATATGGAATGTGGGAGAGAAATTCAGAGGTGACTTCACTCCCATTCCATTCTGGAAATGATCTTCTGCTGCCTTTTATAGTTGTTCTTGTCCTTTGAGCAAAGTCTCACCTGAGCAAGTGATTTCAAAGATATGGTTTCGAGATAGCCTTGCTCTATATTGCCTATGGAAGAAAGAGGTATTTTGATCTCCAGCTTTAAGCGATAGACTACGAGACTTAAGCCTCCAAGTCTCTTATTCATGGCGAAAAGCGCGAAATGATTTGATTTGGGCAGCTTGTTATTTTTGTAAATGTGAAGCAGAGATCTCCTTACTTTCCAAATCCATTTGTAGATCTGATAAAGACTGAACTGTCTCCTTTTTGTTGCTAGTAGGAGAATTTTGAGGGTTCTTTAATCCATTTTTCAAGGCTCTCTTGGTTATTTTTAGTTTTTTCTCCCACATGAAGCTGGGAGATCCTATCATAGGTATGGACCATGCCTCTAGAATAGTTTCTATGAACCCTTCTTTCCCTGACCAAAGCGGGTTGAATCTAAAGGGGATAGGGCCAAAATTTTCTTCCTCTTCCAGCTATAAGAGAATAGGTTTGTGATATGAGGCCAACTTTAGGATAATTTTCGAGGAGATCAATCTTTTTCATAGTAACAAAGAGCTCTGCACTAGGAAGCGATCTAGGCGAGCAAAGATGTGTTCTGCCCCAACTCTATTGTTTGTCTAGGTGTAAAGACCTTTCTTCGGTTTGAAGTAAGAAGATCCCAATGAAGTATCAACTCCTCTACTAATGGAAGAATTTGGTCCCTTCCACTATTGCCACCTCTCTTTTCTTTTAGATCATTGACAAGGTTGAGATCTCCATCCACTATTGTATTCTGAGGGGAGTAAATGTCTAAGAAGTCATACAAGGCCTCCAACATTCTTTCTTCTCTATAAGGTGGAATGGAACATAAAGGTTGAAGAGCGAGATGGAGAGCTTACTAGAGAGGTGTCGAAGTTCGGTGAATATCCAATGTTGGGTCTCAAAGAAGCTTTCTAGTTGATACTTGTCCTTTGACGATAATGTTGCTAGGCCACCAGAGGTACCTCTTGCACTAATGGCCTTTCCTGCATTTTTTCCCGATTTTAATTTGATGATCTCAAGAAGGTTTCCCCCTTAATTATTAGTCTCTTGGAGCATGAGGATCTCAAGAGTTTCTATTTTCAAAAGATCTTTGACTGCTTCAGCTTTCGAAGGGTTCCCCAGGCCTCTGCAATTCCAAGAGACTAGTTTCATTATTTAACAGAATTGGAGTGAGGTGATACCCCCTTAGAGGGCCTTGTTCTGGTGTTTCTCTTGATAGAAATTTCAATGGTGGATTGGCTACCTTGCATTTTTTTTCCTCTCCGCCTCTTCTTCCCAGGCTTGCTTATGAGATTTCCTTCCAACTCTTTTAGAGGGTCTCTCTAATGTCTCGTCTTCCGATGACCTAGAGGTTTCCAGGGGTTTTTTCCTTGTCATTTCTGCATATGTGGGTGAGGAGGAGGTTCATGCTAGGGAGTCAAGTTGGGTTACTTCTCTGTTCTTGTTTTCTGCTTCAAGTGAGGGGACTTGTCATTTAATCTCCTCTATCTCTATTTCTGGAATTTCGATTGAAGTGCCAAGGGTTTAGAATGGGTTTATTGAGGTCGTTGTCTTTGGCTGTTCTCCTCTTCCTTCTATTTGAACCATTCATGTTAAGGGAGTTCCAGGCTCCATCAGTACCTCTTTCCCTTTATTCCTGCTACTCACCTTGGCCTGGACTACTTTCTACACATGGATCCATTTTTCTCCTTTCGACTTCTCTAGATCTTCCTCCTCCTTTTTTTTTTGCAGTATCTTGCGAATTGCCCATATTCATGGCAATTTCTACATTTGAATGGTAGTTGCTCATAATCTAACTCTTGGATATAAGGCCAGTCTGCTATTGTTAACTTTATGGCTTTAGGTAACCTTATTTCCAAGTCAATTTTGATGCATATTCTTGCACATGAATACTGATCCCTTCTCTCTGCTATGTTTATGTATTTTCCCAAGGTGTTACCAATCGTTTCTAGTGACTTCGGGTTCCATCAGTGCAGTGGAAGATGAGGGAGGTGCACCCACACTGGAATTGCTGACGACACATCTTGTGTCGGACTGAAGTATGGTGACCATGAGTTTAGATACAGACCCTGAGGTCCCATGAAATATGGTCCATTCCTAAAGATGAGATTTCTGTCTTCTACTAAATCAAAAACAAAGAAAAATAAGCCCTTACCAACTAGGAAGCTTCTGATGCCTTCCTTTACTAGTGGGCACTAGTTCCTCTGTACCCACACCTCGACAGCCTTGTGGGAGGTCCATAACCCTGTAAATTGACCGATGAGCCCTCTTTTAGCTAAGTTCAAAGCAGATCTGCAAGAATCTTCAACGGGCAGGGCAACTATGGGGATGCTATCGAGTTTCTTTACAAACTTTCACTGAGTTTCCCTTGTTGGGCGTTTACTATTGTCACCGATTAGCTTCCTTAATGAAAGGATATTTGGTGGAGGAGGCGAAGGAGGAGGGGCCTCACGGCCTCCTCCCAGGGCCATGGCGTTGGAGGGAGTACTGTACCAGGGGCTGTTGTTGCGTGCACAAATCGTCTCCAGCCTACTTTCTGTCTGATATTAGAATATTTAAATAATATAAACTTATAATATTAAATTTTCAAACAATAGAGTTTTAATGTTAAAATAATTTCACAATTTGAATAACACAAATTCATAATATTTATGATAGAAGTATCTATTTTGTAATAGGGTTTTAATAATTTTAATTTTAACTAGCTTAGATCCATCTTAACTTCGGATCTACCAAGCATTGAGAGATCAAATCAAAGAGATTCATCTCTCTCGATGCTTGGTAGATCCGAAGCTAAGATGGGTCTAGGCTAGTTTAGTTATTAATTTATATTTATAATTTTTTTATTTTTTTATTTTTTTTATTTTTATTTTATTTTTTATTTTTATTTTTATTTTTATTTGTACTTTTATTTTTTATTTTTATGTAATTTGACCAAGTTAAAATGTTCTATTGTAATTATGATTATTACTTTTTTAATTCCTAGATGTAGTTGTATGTGGAGGTCAAACAACAAGACACTTTTCCCATGCGAGTGTTGCATGACAAAGTAAGGGAATGAGGTGGCGGTCATTCCCTTGTTAGAAAATCAGAAAGGCATAAATATTTTCTTATTTTGATAATTTCTAGTGATTTCTTTGTATTCTTATTATCTTATTTTATGTATTCTTTTATCTTCTTATCATCATGAAACTACCAAAAGATAAGTTCATGAATATCAAAACAATAAGGACACATGATGTAGGCTCTTAGACAATTTAAAACCCCTCTCTCAAGGGAAAACCCAAAAAATAAAATCTTATTATCCTTTAGAACCAAATCAAATGAGACAACCAATACCCTTTGACCAATACAAAGACCTCCTCCAATCCACCAAGTCAGCCTTCCAATAAAGTTCTTCCAAGATGACAAAAGTTTATTTCTAGTCAACAAAATTCAACCTTCTTCAATCCTACTACAATCACAGATTTAAGCTCTACTGCATCAGAATTTTGGCCTATACTACAGACCTACAACTTTTGACCCTCCTGGAAGTCATAAATTTTGAATATGTGAGCCAAAACAAGAGAAAAATAGCCTTCTTTCCTTCATTAGGGTTCCTCCTTCCTTTGTTAGGGTTTTTCTTCCTTATTGAAGAATTTCTCACTCTTTTTTCTTGCTTTTGCACTTCCTTATGATTATAGATCAAACTTGCTTGGATGGATGCCATAATAGATCGAATTCATAGCTTATATATAGTGGTTATGTGACGTTGAGTTCCCTTCATGAGTCCGACTTCGTGGAGGAGGTACAAATTATATTTTTGACACAAAAAATAGATTTCTTCTTTGATATAATAAGCCCAATAAGGCTCTAATACAAGATGACAAGGACAATGACTTATGACAAAAACCATAGAAGCACACAATGGGTTATTTGACCTAGAAATATAATAAATTGAGCATGAGACCCATGCTTATAATTTTCTTTTCTTTTACCACAATTTTTCTTTTTCTTTATTTTTACAAATATGTAATAATATCATGTCATGAGCTAGACAACAACTATGAAAACTGATACTAGTTACATTTTCAACACTCCCTCTTAACTAGGGAGGTATTCATAATTGTTTAACTGATACAATGTTGACATCAATTTTAAGTGTTCCAATAAGAGTACAACAACATATGCAATGCTAGATACCATCAAGGCCAAAAACTGACACGGTATCAATCAAGTGTCATCAAGGCTACCCACTAAGACACTAATTCAACAAGCAATAAGGTGTCATCAAGGCTACCTGCCAAGAATCTAATTCAAAAAGTACTAAGGTGTCATCATGGCAACTTGCCATTATATGTACCATCAGTCTACAACCTTTGTATCAATCCAACAATATATAGATACCATATAGTCCTCCATGCCAAGATACTAACCCTCATAGGGATCTAGGTATTATTAAGGTCAAGATACCAACACTAATATAAAGCTCCATATCATCAAGACTAAGATACCCTCCCACATCGAGATCTAGACATCATCAAAGCCAAAATATAACTGAGATGTCAATACCAACAAGGCCAAGATCTTCTCTTGAGTACAATCATATAGGCACATAGCCTAAGGTACTCATCTCTCCCACTCAATAAAATCAATCCAAGCACGCTTATAAAATATTCAAACTTCTAAGAGAGAGATCAACACATCAGCTACGTGTTCATCCATTATAACATATTGTTGCTCCATGACCCCAGCTAGTATCAAAATTCCAATATATTAGTTCTTTCTATTAATATGCTAGCATAAAATTTGGGGTACTCTCACATTTTGATGTTTCTTAGGTCATCACAATATTCAAACAAATATCAGCAAAAGCTTCCTTTTCCAATCTTCTCAAGGAGCACCAAACTTAGCCTCAACACTTCTCAAAACAATTAATTCTTATTCACAACTCATCAAACATGAATAATAATCAATATTTCTTTAGCCATTCTCTAATCTCCTTTCCTCATAGTATTTACTATACATCATGTCCACATTCTCAACTATGGAGGATCTACAATTTTCTTCAGAAAAATAAAAATACATCAAAGCTCATTCTCAAATTAGGGAGATAATTTCATCATCAACAACTTCATTTTTCCAACTACACGAGCCTTTCCTTTTACATCATCATATCACAGAAGAACTTCAATCTTTAAAAATTTCAATCCTTTTATCTTCATATGGAAACAAAGTCATCAATGTAAGCTTCAATGTCATCAAGGTTCTTATAGTTCCATTTTTCCATCATACTCAACATCATCATAAAGTCATCATCAAGTGTGAGGTAGGCAGACATCTTTACAACCTCTTGAAAACTATGTATCTACAAATCTCATTAGCAAGTACAACCAAGCACAAATATATATGTACAAGATCATGAAATTAACTTTATCAAATGAGGGTTATCATGTTATCTCAAGGAGAGCATCTGGAGTTATCAAAACTTAAAAAGAAACCTCAGATATCCAACAACTAAACATGTTATGGTTTCAACGATAGTGGAAGAATTTACACGTAGGGTTACACTTTCATGCCTTAGATTTTTACATATTTTCTAGGGTTTTTTGATAAAACCTAGATACAAATATCAAACCCTAAAAAGCTATGGTTTTATTGTATGCCCTAGATATTATCAAAAAACCCTAAAATCAAAAGGTTAGGGTTTTATTAGAGTTAACAAATAGCAAACGATAGTTATTACAAGTGTTGATTTAATAGAGATCAAACACCCGAAAAATATAAGAATATTTATGATTCTATAGAAAAACCCTAGACATGAGAGAGTTATTAATATAAAGCAAATTTTAAAGACAAAATGATCATACCTTATTTTATTATAAGGACTTACTACAAATCTTATGATCTTAAGCATACCTTGAGTTGCTCTCTTTACAAACCTTGAAGGGATTTTCTTTGCAACAAGGCTTCTTACATAACTCATGTCTTGCTTTTGGAGGCTCCCTATCAATCTAACCACAATATTTTTCTTCTTAAGAATATTCCTGCAAACCTTCTTCCAAATAAAACACAAGGAAGGGATTACAACCAAGAATTAAAAATAAATCTAGATATATACAGGAAACAATAATGTAAAGGAAATAAAGAACAAGATAATTATGTTTTGAGAAAAGTAGAAGCTCCCTCTTTATTTTGTATTGATCCAACCATTTTGAGGGATTTCTTCAACTTATCAAAACAAATCAAGAACTTTCAATAAAAACATATTAGATCTACAAACCCCAGGACTCAAAAGAAATATTAATCCCAGATTTAATTATAAGATAAAATTCTACAAAGCCTAAAAACAATGACCTATACCACCGATAAAGGATATACGATGGATAACATCCCTAAAGACTGAATAAAATAAGTCTTTGACTTCAAAATATTCAATTTTGGTCTTCTTTGCAGGATTATCATCAGTTGCAACTCTAGCTTTGTATCTTTCTCTCTTCGTGTTCTTAGGATTATCGAGGCATTAATTTTTATAATGTCCCATATGTGACAATGATATCATTCTATTTTAGATAAGTCATTTTGCCCATGATTTTTCCTTGACCCTTTAAATTTCTTATTTCTTCATTTCTTCTTAAAATGGGAATAATAGGCATTTTAGGTATTTTATTCATCTTCTTTCTTACCTCCTATTAAGGAAAGATGAGCTTCTTCTTGAGTACATGTAGACCACATTTCTTCAAAGGAGCGAGAATTTTTCCAACTACCAATTTCATCTGCAAAGGCATTCCAAAAATTTTGTAGTCCTAGAAGGGCAACAATCATAAGCTCTTATAAGGGAATATTTCATCAACTTCTTGTAGTAAATTATTACAAAGTAAGAGGACACTGCATCATCTTTGGTCATTTTGATAGTTTGAAGTTCATTCTTTAGATTGTCCACTTGTCCAATATTCTTGATTATAGATAACGTGGAGATATCATCATACATTTTCTTTGAAGTGTCTAACATGTATATAAAAGGAATGAATTTGACTTTAACTACGTCCCCAATTAGGTTCATGGATATAATGTCATTTTCCTTGTACTTGTTTCCAACATCATCTGTAGGTTCTTTGACTTTTACTTGTACTAATTCTAATATTGTATTCCTTGCAAGGATGAGGTCCATCCTTATCTTCCATGCTCTAAAGTTAGAAGCTCCTTGAGTTTTATTCTCAAATTTCATTGATGAGGCCATAAGTAAACTTGTCAATGTCACACTTGACTAAGTCTAGATATCTTTGTAACCTTCAATAGGTTTTCTTCTTCAAACTAGCTTATAGGGATCCAAAACTTCTATATTACCTTTCAAGACTTCCTTCCTTCTAGCAAATGGTGTTCTTTAATAGATCTTCAAAGGTCCAATAATTAAGACTTCTCTTCTCCTTATGATCTATCTTGAAACTTCTTGTGAATCCTTTCTTAAGATGATGGAAGCTATTGATCTTCAACCTACCTTTTTCCTCTTTTGCTTCACATTGGCTATGAAACCATGTTAGAAAATCAGAAAGGCAGAAATATTTTCTTATTTTGATAATTAATTGTGATTTCTGTGTATTCTTATTATCTTCTTTTATGTATTATTTTATCTTATTATCATCAAGAAACTACCAAAACATAAGTGCATGAGTATAAAAACAATAAGGACACAATATGTAGGCTCTCAGCCATGGAAAAACCCCTCTCCTCAGGGAAAACCAAAAAACAAAAATCTTCTCTTACTTTAAAACTAAATCAAATGAGATAACCAAGACAAAGACCTCCTCCAATCCACCAAGTTAGCCTTCCAACAAAGTTCTTCCAAGATGACAAAAGTTTGTTTCTAGGGAACAAAATTCACCCTTCTTCAATATTGCTTGCATCAAAATTTCAGCCCTTTTACATCAAAATTTTAGCCTCTACTACAAACCTTAAAATTTTGGCCCTCGCGCAACTCATAAATCTCACACATGTGAGCCAAAACAAGAGAAAAATAGTACTCTTTCCTTTTCTAGGGTCTTTCTTCCTTCTTCAAGCCTTTATCACTCCTTTTTCTTGTTTTTTCACTTCCTTGTGATAACAGATTCAACTTGCTTGGATAGATGACAAAATACGTCGAAGTCCTAGATTATATATAGTGGTTTTATGAGGTTGAATTCCATTCATGAGGCTAAGTGGATAGTGGAGGAGGCAAAAATTAAAATTTTGACACAAAAATAAATTTCTTCTTTGATATAATAAGCCCAAGAAGGGCCTAATACAAGCTGATAAGGACAATGGCTTATGACACAAACCCTAGAAGCACACAATGGGGGCTTTAAACTATAAATATAATAAATTGAGCATGAAACCCATGCTTATAATTTTCTTTTCTTTTACAATAATTTTTTTCTTTCTTTCTATTTACAAATACATAATAATATCATGTCATGAGCTATATACAACAATTATGAAGATCGATACTAGTTAAATTTTCAACATCCTTGACTTAACTTCACACCTCATTCAATGCACTATGGTCTCACATTCTTTGAAGAGGATCATTTATTTACCTCTAGTGCATGACATGGATTCAAGCTCAATTGTCATAGACATTCCTTCTAATATGAACAGGTGCAAAGAGGGTTTGTTTGCAGATGGTGTAGAGTCGGTGAGAGCTACATCCAGTTCATGTGAACCAATAGGTAGTTCTTCATTCTATTCATTTTGGTCTCAGAGAGATCCTAGGCTAGATGGGGTGGCAAGGAAGAGTTTGAAAACCTCTCCCCCCATGGCATGCTCAAGGGGAAGAGGAATTTGGTGAGGAAATTCTAGGCCATATTCACAGACTTATGGCTGCCATGGAGGTTGAGGAGTGACATAACACTAGAAACACTCTTTGTGAAGTCAAGAACTTGTTGGACAGACAACATAGGGACTAAGAGGAAATAATAAAAAAAACTTTGAAAGAAGAATGGCGAAGGCCAATACATTTTTGTTTCAAATGAGAAAGATTCTCCCAAACATGTTACAGGCCATGAGGATCCCCTTTCCTCTTCTTCCTCCTCTACTGACATCTTCCAATTCTCATGTAGATCTAAATAACATGAATCCTCCCACAAAGGACAAAGACCTTCACCTCAGGAACAATTTGAATCATAAGAAAAAAAATTGAAGGTGTTGGCCACACACAATTCTCCAACTCTAGGGGAACTAATACCATTCTTGTCTAGTCTAGTGGGAGTCAAGGGCACTTCAAAGGTGAGGCCTCTAGGAATCTAAAGGATTCCCGCACAGGGCAAGCTTACATTGAATGGGAGTTCCCTCCCTATATTCCGAAGGGCTAACATGATCCATTCTTGTATCTCGAGCTGCAAAAGCAAGCCCATAAGGAAAAAAGCTAGACCATAAAAGTGCTAGCGTCAATGATCCAACCAATTCACCCCAAATCTAGCCTCCAGGCATGAATTCTATACAGGATTCGACTCTCTTAGAGGTTTTTGTTTTTCGCTTTACTATTCTAGTTTGTCTATTTCCAACAATGTTTATTATGATTTTTGCTACCCCATGGTATGTGTGTTGCATCAAACTCTTCAAGAGGCCATCCCATTTCTAGTTTTGTGTAGATGGCTTTAACTTCATGTTTCCTAAGTTTTTTTGTATATATGTTTTCATTTAGACTCCAATTTTTGTGGGAGACCATCTGGTTTTCCTCTCATGGGCAGACGACCTCCACTTGGTTCCATTGTTCACATCTTGGTGTTACACATAGAAAACTCATGTTTTGCAAGTTTGTAATCTATGCACATTTCTAATAATATAAAAAATATTACTTTCCTACAAAAAAAAATATTATTTCTTTTTATTTTATTTTGTTTTGTTTTGACCTAGTCAAAATGATAAACATTATATCTCGACCATACTAGAATGGAGATCGCCTCTCGTGAAATTATCAATAATTATTAGGTGGATCATAGGGTTTTAATATTCTTAGTTGTAGTCACAAATCAAAGTTTAATATTTATCTCAAAAGTAGTTATTCCCTTTCTACCATTTACATTAAATTGATTAATTAAAAAAAATCAAATGACCATGTGCCATATGAAATGAGGAATGGATTTTTGGGAATGTCGTATAGATAAGTTATGGTATTGTTCCATGGTATTTTAACAAAGCCTATTTATAAGTTAATCATTTTCATAGTAAAATGGGGTGAATCTCCATGGTTAAGAATCGTGTTACATACTTAATTATAATACTAGTGCCACCATGTGAATTAAACATCAAAGCACTTACTCCATGACACATCTTACCCAGATTAAAGAAATAATATAAGTTAACTAAATTATAACTTTAATTTTAATTATTATTATAATAATTATAAAAAGAATTAATATATATTTAAACAAATGTACATCTTAAAAAAATGTAACTAGTGCAACCATATAAATTAAGTTGTTGGTAAACATGAATAAACATTAATCTATGTTAAACATCAAAAACACTTACTTCATAA
Organism: Pinus taeda; assembly: GCA_000404065.3. NCBI lineage: Eukaryota > Viridiplantae > Streptophyta > Pinopsida > Pinales > Pinaceae > Pinus > Pinus taeda. The sequence goes on from APFE031482132.1 coordinate 40,767, forward strand.
TACATCTCCCATTTCTAAAAATTAAAAAAAAATCATCAAAATTAACTTAATATAAATTATATTTTAAATTATTATTTATTATCAATTATAAAAATAATTAATATACGAGTTAAACATATATACGTTTAAAAAAACATGACACACACTTTTTAACCATGGAGATTCATTCATACTTTTTAATAGTTGTAAATAGGCTTTGTTACAATACTATGAGCCAATAACATGGTTTATTAATATCACATGCACAAAGAAAACCATAGCTCATTTCATATGATACTTATTTGTATGACATTTTTTTAATTAATCAATTTAATTAAAAGAAGAAAAAAAAGTGCATAACTACTTTGGAGATAAATCTAAAACTTGAATTTGTGGATACTATTAAGAATGTTTTAGAATATACCATGGAGGTTATCGGATAATAATATTCTTAACCATGGAGATTGACTCCTACTTTATGATAAGAATTGTTAACTTATAAATAATCTTTGTAATGATATATGGGCCTATACCACGGCTTATCAATACCACATGCCCAATATGATGCACGTTGATGTAAAATTTTCTTTAATTAATTAATTTGAGATAAACCAACCTAGGGCTATCTTAGCTTAGGATCTACCAAACACTGAGTGGGATCAAATCTATTTTCACTCTAAAAGAGGTTTGAACCTCAAGAGATTTGATCCCTCTTGGAGCTTGTAGATGCAGATTTTAAATGGATATAAGTCACTTTAAGTTTTAATTAATTGGAATTATTAACTTTTTATTTTTATGTAATTTGTTTGAGTAATTTTTTTTTTAATTAATAATTATAATTATTTTATTCTTTTAAATTTAAGTTAATTTTTAATTTTATTTTTGTGTAATTTGATTTAGATAAGAACATGGGACATGACAACATATCCTCCATACTGGGCTAGAGATTGCTCTTGATGCAATTAATTAAAAGGGAATAACTAACTTGGATATTAATCTTAACTTAACATTTAATATGTGACTACTACTATGGATATTTCAACATATTCTATGGAGATTAAATCTCTACGATCCACATAATAATTATTGATAATTAAATTAAAATATACTTGTTTATGAGCTTAAATAATAATATAAAATAAAGTATCGTATAATTAATATTTAAGAGTCTTTTAGAATCTTGATAATGTGAGATTTATTATGAAGCAAGCATTTTGATGTTTATCATGATTTGATTCCTATCGATGTTTACTAGCCATTTAATTTATATAGTCATATTAGTTATTTTTTATAAAGATAAACTTTTAGTACTAAAATGATTTCACTCTTCAAATAATATAAACTTATAATATTTATCTAGAAATAACACAAGTAAAATGAAATTAATTAGTATTTATTAAAATAAATTAATGACATCATTCCCTGTTGGGGGTGAAGGACTTGGAAACTATGTCGGAGTGGGTCGATAATTGTCATCCCATGCGGAAGCAATGAAGGTTAAACGTGTAGAGTACGAAGGGCTTGGTGTCATATAGGGGAGGGTTCTCAAAATAACCTGGGTTATTCTTCCACTGGTGATGGAACTTGGGAGTAGATGCAGTAACTGGGAGATGGAAGTTTTGATTTCGGATGGCATTGCATGCTTGATTCATTCGAGAAACCTCTCTGGAGAGATAGCCGAGTTATCGACAGGTGGAGAAGAACGGTTGTGATTGCAATATGGCCTTAAAAAGTTGTTCCACATGGAGTAGTGTATCAAATAATAATATGGGACACTTGGTCAGCTCATGCATTGGAGTTGTTTCTTTTTAGTAGTCAAGATCTTGGCTTTGGCTCGATTAGTGAGAGGCTAACCTCAAGACCCAAGCATAGAGACATTGTGTTCATCAGTGAAGGGAATAAAGTCACCTCTCAGGTAATTCAAACATTCCTTTCTATTATAGTGTTTACTGTGTATGGTCTAGTTGTGTGGATTATCGGGTAATGTGAGCAGTGGTTTTCGGCCCCTTGGCCCTCTAGTGGGTCGCCCCGACGAGTGGGTTTTCTTTGGTTCTCTGGTTTTAGTTTCAAATGTGAAGTTAATCATTTTCAACCAAGAGTGGTTGGTGTACTAGTTTTTTTAAGGCACCCTATGTTTCAATTCAATAGTGCATGTCTGGGTAGGGGTTGGGGAGAGAGGGTCACTAGAGTATGTATGGATGCTTCAATTGAAACTTGTTTGTGGCATTCTTAAATGACAAAGCTTGGCCTTGGACGAAGCTGCAGTGCTTGTGAAGGTAATTCAGTAAGTAGGAGGTCCCCATTATGTTTCAATTGCACTTTGTTTTGTGAATTTCGTCAATATTTGGTCTTTTGGGCCTATTTCTTCTCTTAGGAGGGTGTTTCTCTAAATCTAGTGCTCTATTTGTATTGAAATATTCTATTTATGATTCACATTCTATACATCCAAATGTTAATATATGCTCCAATCATATTTGGAAATAGAAAATATATATCCATAGGACTATCTCTCTATATAATTATTTTTGTTATAATTATTTTTTTAAATGTTAAACACACACACACACATATTGTTATTAATCTTTAAAATATTACATGTCAACTTCATATTAAAAAATCAATGAATTAAAAATCCCCCTTAAAAACTGAATGGAATAAGAATTCTAAGGGAAACCAAAAAAATGAAATGAGAACCAAGTCAAAAAAACTCACTTTTATGGGGGAAAGACTTGACAAGTGAAAAGAATCACATTAACGGACTCACTAAATGACAAAAGAAACAACCCATACCACCCCAACCACAATGGGTTGTGATATACCACAATTAGGGAACATGACACATAATTGACGCAACTAAAATCACTAAATAAACCACACAACTGACTCTACCCAAAACCTAACTTATGCTCTAGGACAAAGAGAAATCAGAACAAAATGATTTAGTGGCCATAGTAGGTTTTTAGGTGTAAAAATTCCTTGTATATTCAAACCACTCTTTGTAATAGCTAAAACAATAGACTTGAATCTACTCTCCTCATCAGCGGAAACAATTAAACAATCATGAAATCTTGAAGTATACAAGATAAATAATTCAATCTACACATAACATAATGATTTCATGGGGAGCTCCACGACTAAAAACCTCTGCTATCTGTATATTGCATTAATAATAAAATATGAGAAGATTACAATGCTTTTCTTAAGCTCGAGCAACCTCTACACTATCTCTATCTATCTCACTACTTCCTAGAAAAGCTCAAGCCAATTCTTAGCCAATTTATTTCTTTCCCAAGTACTTATTTCCTTGGTTGTTCCACAAGAAATTAGCCCCTATTTAATTGGGAAATTTCAAAATTATGAATTGTGAAATCCTCATAGTACTTTTTCTGATTGCATGCACCATCTATTTAATTTAGATGATTTTCCAACTGATAGTACACTATCCTTGAACTCCAATATCAATTGGGTCTTTCACTAATCTAACATGCATGAGTTAATTATGAGTGAATCTTCAATTTACTGGTTGATCATTGCAAGACGCACCGCACTACACTTCAGGTGACACCACAGTATACTAGAGGCAGCACCACACTCCACTTGAGGTAGCACCCCACTGCATTATAGACAGTACCACACTACACTTGAGGTAGCAACCCATTGTACTTCAGGTAGGAGCACACTCGACTGTAGGCAACACCCCAATGGACTGCAAGAAACACCCCACTACTAGACCTCCCACTAATTCCTCCATCAATTGGAACTAATTTAACTAACTTTAACTCAATTAGACTGAATTAAATAAGTCCAACTCAAAATAAACTCAACTAGTGCTCCTAATCATAGGAGACACTCTACATGACTCTAGTTAGATCCTCAACTCAAATTAACTAAGCTAACTAAGTCAAATTAACTTAGTTAACTATTACAAATTGTTATCAGATGTAGAATTACAATTCTATTCCCAATTTAATTCAAGGACAAAATTAAATTAGGATTTTCTTGTTGCATTTTCAACATTAGGTGTGTGTCATTCACCCAACTAGGCAAGATAATTCTATTGAGTTGTTTGAGCTTTACGAATCCAGATTCCCTTATCTCTATAACAATAAAAGGACCCAACCAATGCATTTGTAACATTCTAGGGTGCTTGATATACTTACTGTGATATAGCATAACTTGTGTAGAAATTTTCTACTGTTAATGAAATCGAACTAAAATCAAGAGACGTAAATTTCTTCTGCTATTTTGTGGAAAGGAAAAAACACGATAGAAACACATGCAATAACATGAAACCATCAAAACACAAGGAACACAATGATTTTATAAGGGAACCCAACTAGGAAAAACCCCTTTGTTGCTTTGCATTAATTCAGATGAGAAAGATAAATAGTTACAATGTTTTGCTTCAACTCTGAAGCACAGCATACAATGTAAAATTGTTCTCTTACTTCCTGACCTAATATGTCCAACACTTAGCCAATTCAAGCCTCATCCAACCTCCTATTTCCATGTGCAATACTGTAGGAATTAAGCACCTAAATAATCGGGAAAGTCTCTCTTTCCTTGTGCAATTCTAAGGGGAATTGATTGCTTGCTCAGTGAAAAATCATTGCACACTCAATAGTATACAATTATAAATATGTGTCTTTTCCATCCACTCTACTAGGAATTTTGAATTCCATGCATGACTGGGTCTATTTTTAGTTGATTGACTAGTTAATTGATATATAAGTGAGTTAACAACAGTCATAACTACTTAATTGAACTCCTATTAGCTCAACTAGTGACTAGAGCTCAAATAAATGAGTTCAACTAAAAATATCTCAACTATATTGCTAAATCTTAGTATTCAACTCATGCATAACTCTAATTGTAGCCTACAAACTTAAACTTAACTAGTTGACAAGGCCATGCCACTCTAGCTAATTGCAATCCAAGTCATCTTGTTGATGTGGAAAATCAAATTTTCTCCATTTGACTAAGGCACTAGTCAAATGAATCCTTTTCTTGCTATAACTTCAAAAAATTGATCCCCAACTGAAAAAGACATGGATTTAATACGTTGATCATTCCAAGCTTTCTTTATTTCTCTACACTCTGGTGGAAGTCTATAAGAAAGTGTTTCTCATCAAGTTCCCATAGATCTTGTAAAAACTCCACAACATACTTATAATATTGTATTAGACCTTTCTTGGGCTTATTATATCAGAGAAGAAATTTATTTTTATGTCAAAAGTGTAATTTTTTCCTCCTCCATTGTGAGCTTGGCCTCATGAAGGGAATTCAACCTCATAAAACCACCATATATAACCTAGGAATTCAACCTATTTTTTCATATATCAGAGCAAGTTCAAACTGCAGTCACAAGGAAGTGAAAAAGTAAGAAAAATGAGTGAGAAAGGCTTGAATAAAGAAGAAAGACCCTAGAAAAGGAAGGAGGAACCTTGGACAAGGAAAGAAGACTATTTTTCTCTTCTTTTGGCTCACATGTGTGATATTTATGAGTTGCAGGAGGGCCAAAATTCGTAGGTCTGTAGTAGGGGCTGAAATTTTGATGCAAAATGGCCGAATTTTGTAATTGTAGTAAGATTGAAGAAGGTTTTCTTTTGTTAACTAGAAACAAACTTTTATCATATTGGAAGAACTTTGTTGGAAGGTTGACTTGGTGGATTGGAGGAGGTATTTTCCCTAGTTAAAGGGTCTAGGTTTATCTCATTTGTTTTTGTTGTAAAGGAAGAGAATACTTTTTTTTTTCGATTTCCCCTGAGGAGGGGAGTTTTTCCCTAGCTAAGAGCCTACATACTGTGTCCTTGTCTTTTTTATCTTCATGCACTTGCTTTTTGGTAGTTTTTGATGATAATAAGATAAAATAAGATATAAAATACGATAAGAATACAAAGGAATCACAAGTAATTATCAAAATAAGAAAATATTTCTTCCATTCTGATTTTCTAACATGGTTTCAAACCTAAGGTGAAGCATAAGAGGAAAAAAGGTATCTTGAAGATCAATAGATTTCATCATCTTAAGAAAGGAGTCATGAGAAGTTTCAAGGTAGATCATAAGGAGAAGAGAAATCTTACATTTTGGACATTTGAAAAACTATTGAAGAACACCATTTGCTAGAAGGAAGGAAGTCTTGAAAGGTAAGAATTTGTGCATCCCTATAAGCCAGTTTGAAGAAGAAAACCTATTGAAGGCTACAAAGATATCTAGACTTCGTCAAGTGTGACATTTACAAGTTTACTTATGGCCTCATCAATGAAATCTGATAACATAATTCAAGGAGCTTGTAACTTTATAGCATGGAAGATAAGGATGGACCTCATCCTTGCAAGGAATAAAGTATTAGAATTAGTACAAGGAAAATTCAAAGAACCTATAAATGATGCTGGAAACAAGTACAAGGAAAATGACATTATAGCCATGAACATAACTGTGGATAGAGATAAATTCAAATTCATTCCTTGCATATCCTTGCTAGATACTTAAAATAAAATGTACAATGCTCTCTCCAAGTTATTTACAATCAAGAATATTGGACAAGTGGAAAATCTAAAGAATGAACTTCAAACTATCAAAATGACCAAATATGATGCAGTGTCATCTTACTTTGTAATAATTTACCATATAGGATATGAACTACAAGGAGCTGATGAAATATTCCCTTATAAGGAACTTATGATTGTTTCCCTTCTAGGACTACCAAAGTCTTGGAATGCTTTTGTAGGTGGAATTAGTAGTTGGAAAAATTCTCCCTTGTTTGAAGAAATGTGGTCTATGTGTACTCAAGAAGAAGCTCATATTTGCTTAATAAGAGGTAAGAAAGAAGATGAATAAAATACTAAAATGCATAGTATGCCCATTTTAAGAAGAAAGGAAGAAATAAGAAATTTAAAGGGTCAAGGAAAACTCATGGGAAAATTAAACTTTCTAAAATAGAATTAGATCATTGTGATGGGACATTATCAAAACCAATGCCTCAATAATACTAAGAATAGAAAGAGAGAAAGAGACCAAGATATAGTTGTAACTGATGATAATCCTCAACACAAGACCAAAATTGAACATTTTGAAGTCAAAGACTTATTTTATTATGTCTTTAGGGATGTTATCCCTTGTATATCCTTTATCAATGGTATAGGTCATTGTTTCTGGGCTTTGTAGATTTTTCTCTTATAATTAAATTTGGGATTAATCTTTCTTTTGATTCCTAGGGTTTGCATATCTAATATGTTTTGATAGAAATTTCTTTAGTTGTTTGATAAGTTGAAGGAATCCCTCAAAATGTCTGGATAAAAACAAAATCAAGAGGGAGCTTCTACTTTTCTCAAAAAATAATTATCTTATTCTTTATTTGCTTTATATTATTGTTGACTTCCTCTATATATGTAGCTTTATTTTTGTTGATTGGTTATAATACTTTACTTATATTTTATTTAGAAGATGGTTTGCAGGTATATTATAAAGAAGAAGAGATTGTGGTTAGATTCAGAGGGAGCCTCCAAAAGGAAGACATGAATTATGTAAGAAACCTTGTTGAAAAGAAAATCCCTTCAAGGTTTGCAAAGTGAGAAACACAAGGTATGCTTAAGATCATAATATTTGTAATAATTCCTTATAATAAAAGAAGTTACGATCATTTTGTCTTTAAAATTTCCTTTATATTAATAACTCTCTCATGTCTAGGGTTTTGCTACAAAATCATAAATATTCTTATATTGTTAAGGTGTGTGATCTCTAGATTAAATCAAAACTTGTAAAAACTAACTTTTGCTATTTGTTAACGTTGATAAAACCTCAACCTTTTGATTTTTAGGGTTTTTTGATAATATCTAGGGCATACGATAAAACCATATCTTTTTAGGGTTTGATATTTGTATCTAGGGTTTAGAAAAAACCCTAGAAAATATGTAAAAATCTAAGGCATAATGTAACCCTAGGTGTAAATGATTTCGTTATGGTTGAAACCCTAACATGTTTAATTGTTGGATACCTAAGGTTTATTTTAAAAATTTTGATAACCCTAGATGCTCTCCTTGTGATAACATGATAACCCTCGTTTGATAAAGTTAATTTCATGCTATTGTACATATATATTTGTGCTTGGTTGTACTTGCTAATGAGATTTGTAGATACATAGTTTTCAAGAGGTTGTAAATATGTATGCCTACCTCATACTTGATTATGACTTTATGACCATGTTGAGTATGATGGAAAGAGGGAACTATTAGAACCTTGATGACATTGAAGCTTATATTGATGAATTTGTTTCCATATGAAGATAAAAGGATTGAAATTTTGAAAGGTCAAAGTTCTTCTGTGATATAATGGTGAAAAAGAAAAGGCTTGTGCAACTGGAAGAATGAATTTTTTGATGATGAACTTATCTCACTAACTTGAGGAGGACCTTTGATGTCTTTCTTATATGAAGAAAATTGTATATCCTCTGTACTTGAGAAGGAGGAAATGATGTACAGTAAATACTATGAAGAAAGAAGGAGATCATAGAATGGATAAAGCATTATTGATGGTTATTTGTGTTTGATGATTTGTCAATAAGACTTGGTTGTTTTGAGAACTGAGGCTAATATTGGTGCTGCTTGAGAACATTGGAAAAGGAAACTTCCATTGAGATTTTTTTGGATATTGGGATGACTTAAGCAGCATCAGAATGTTTGAGGAAACCAGATTTTATGTTATCATATTAATAGAAAGAAAAAATATATTGGAAGTTTGATACTAGTTGGGGTTGTGGGGCAACAATATGTTCTAATGGATGAACACATAGCTGATGTGTTGATCTCTCCTTGAGAAGTTTTAATATTTGATAAACACGCTCAGATTTATTTGATTGAGAGGGAGAGATGAGTACCTTAGGATGTGTTCCCATATGATGGTACTCGAGAGAACATTTTGGCATAATTGGTATTGACATCTCAGTTATAGTTTGGCCTTGATGATGTCTAGATCCCAGTGTGGGAGAGTATCTTGGTCTGGATGATATGGAGATCTATTTTAGAGTTGATATCTTGACCTTGATAATACCTAGATCCCTATGAGGGTTAGTATCTTGGTATAGATACTTCTATGGTATCTATATCATGTTGGATTGATACCAAGGTTGTAGCCTGATGGTACCTAAAGTGGAAAGTTGCCTTGATGACACCTTAGTCTTTGTTGAATTAGTGTCTTGGCAGGTAGCCTTGATGACACTTGATTGATACCTTGTCAGTTTTTGGCCTTGATGGTATCTATAATTTCATATGTTATTGTACTCTTCTTGTAACACTTCAAATTAAAGTCAACCTTGTATCAGTTAAACAATTATGAATACTCGCTAGTTAAGAGGGAGTGTTCAAGATGTAACTAGTATCGATCTTCATAGTTGTTGTCTAGCTCATGACATGATATTATTATGTATCTGTAAAAAGAAAGAAAAGGAAACTTTACGTTAAAACAAAATAAAATTATAAGCATGACTTTCATGCTTAGTTTAGTATATTTCTAGGTCAAATAACCCATTATGTTCTTCTAGGGTTGTGTCATAAGTCATTGTCCTTGTCATCTTGTATTAGACCCTTCTTAGGCTTATTATATCAAATAACAAATTTTATTTTGTGTCAAAAATGTAATTTGTGCCTCCTCCACCAAGTAGGTCTCAAGAAATGTCAATTTGGCCTGATGAGGGGAACTCAACCTCACATAAGCACTATTTATAAGTTATGACTTCGATCTATTATGGCATCCATCCAAGCAAGTTCAATCTACAACCACCAATAAGTGCAAAAGCAATAAAAAGGAGTGAGAAAGGGTTGAAGAAGGAAGAAAACCCCTAACAAAGGAAGGAGGAACCCAAATGAAGGGAAGAAGACTATTTTTCTCTTGTTTTGGCTCACATGTTCGAAATTTATGAGTTGTAGATCTGTAGTAGAGGCCAAAATTCTAATACAATAGGGTCAAGATATATGATTGTAGTAGGATTGAAGAAGGTTGACTTTTTTTGACTAAAAGTAGACTCTTTTCATCTTGGAAGAACTTTGTTGGAAGGCTGACTTGCTGGATTGGAGGAGTTCTTTGTATTGGTCAAAGGGTATTGGTTATCTCATTTGATTTGGTTCTAAAGGAAGAGAAGAATTTTATTTTTTTTGGTTTTCCCCTAAGAGAGGGGTTTTACATTGGTTGAGAGCCTATATCCAATGTCCTTATTGTTTTGATATTCATGCACTTATGTTTTGGTAGCTTGTTGATGATAAGAAGATAAAAGAAGACATAAAAGAAGATAATAAGAATACAAAGAAATCACAAGTAATTATCAAAATAAGAAAATATTTATGCCTTTCTGACTTTCTAACAAGGGAATGACCACCACCTCATTCCCTTCACTTTGTCAGGTAACACTCGCATAGGACAAGTTCCTTGTCATTTGATATGCACATACACCTACATCCAGGAATTAAAAAAGAAATAATTATAACTACAATAAAGCATTTTAACCTGGTCAAATAACATAAAACTACAAATAAAATAAACATAAAATTAATAATTATAATTATAATTATAATTAAAAAGTAAACTAGCCTAGAACCACCTCAAATTCAAATATACCACGCATTGAGAGAGACAAAATATCATGTTTTGATCTCTCTCGATGCTTGGTAGATTCGATGTTAAGATGGATCTAAGCTGTTCAATTAAATGATTGAAACCCTATTACAAAAGAGATACTTCTACCATAAATATTATGAATTTAGGTTATTCAAATTGTGAAATCATTATAACATTAAAACTCTATTTTTTGAAAAAGTTAAGATTATTAGTTTATATTATTTAAATATTATAATTATCAATTATTATAATAATAATTTAGTTTAATTTTAATATCATGGACAAGGTAAATATCATATTAGTATATGGGATAAATTCTATATTTAAACTTATTTTTTGAGGAAATATATATGCTTAATCATTAGGAAATTCGAATTGTATATGCTCTTAACCATTAATTACTATAAATACTTCAATTAGTCAATTTTCTTTTAATTTTATATGGTTTTGGCTCAAAATTAAATTTAAGTTTTCACACACACATACATACACATACACACACACACATCTTTTATTTAAAAATTGTTTACTCATATTTTATTTAAAATAGCTTCAAAAATATTCTTTTATGTTAAGTTTTCCTTTCTATTACTGAAGAGGAGTTTTACAGGCCATGGATATATGTGCTACTAATTTTCCCATTAAGAAACTAGCCTAGCAACACAAATTGAGTGCCTTGAGATTATAAGTACCTTGTTTCAACATATGAATAGGGAAAAACCAAAAATTGCTCCTAAGAGCATGAAGATACATGAGAGTGTAGATATGAGAGCTTTTATATCTAAGGCGATTACAACTTAAGTAGAACACAAATTCACTAGACATTACTTTTAAAACCTAGGACTAGGGAGCCTAAAGACGTGGAAAAGAATTGGAACAGGCCACCGGTGTTGATCCCTATGACTGCTGAGAACCATCACAACCACGATTAGACTGCGACCACTAAGAACCATCACTAGACCATGATCTTGAGTTGTTCCTAAACTAGTCGAACATACTGAATGTGGAGTAGCCACTATCAAGCCTCTCCAACTAATAGAGCGGAGAGTGAACCGAGGCAAAGAGAGACAAATGAAATATGAAAAGACCTCCTCAACAAATCTTGTAGTGAAGAGTGTCCATAGGAACATGGGAGATGACTGCTTTAAGTGCCCTGCCATATTTTTGTTGCCCATAACCATTTGAGCAAAAATATTCCCCCAATTGCAAACAAGAGACCTGTACATCCCTGAACATAAGATAATGGAAGACTAAGAAGATTTAAAATCTTCGGCTCATTGAAAGGAGAAAAAGTCACATCTTAGAGAGCTAAATTTTCATTGAGAGTCTCAACATCCAACTGAAGCTCCACCATACAAGCCTGATCAGATGAAGATTCCTTAGCTAGGGGAAGATGGTGATAGAAACCCTCCAATTATGTGCGTACCAGTGTAGTCCAATGCATGGGTCAGCTAGCGGAAGTGAGGACACGATAAATATCACAGGCATGGAAACCATGAATTAGAGAGAAAGGGACATTATGCATACTATTTATAGCGATGAGGGATTTCTTGCAATGCATTATGTCTAGAGGCAAGCTTCAAGAATTGAGCAGGCCAACCATGATGCCATCGTAGGACTTCTTTGATGGAATCTACTACAAATAATAATTAGGTTTCATAATGAGATTGTAAATGATGGGAGGGACAAAGTACAATAACCAGGAGCGAGTAGACATTTCCATCACACCAACATTAAACCAAGCCTTCCAACTCATCGAGAGGCTCATGTCAAGAGCCAGATGGCCTTCAGAACCACACAATGTCATCATAGCTTAGACATATTGTAATTATTGACTGGGGGAATTCAAAAATATTATCTTTATTGGAATTCAATCTTACTTTAATAGTAAAAGTCTAGCTTTGTAAAAGAATCAATATTATGAGTTTGTATCATTTAAATTGTGAAATTATTTTAATATCATTAGCATAGATTTATTTTAACTTTGGATCTCTTAAGAATTGAGAGGGATTAAATCTCTCAAACTGCATACTTTTTTTTGAATCTAAAAATTAAAGAAAAGTTTACATGTTGAAATATTTGATTCCTCTTGGCTCTTGGTAGATTCCGAATTAAGATG